>QQSS02199475.1:0-12290 GCA_003687565.2 Craspedacusta sowerbii
CGTTACTGCAAAGCGCTCAATACAAATGCTAAATTGGCTCGAGCTTAATAGGCTGGCGCTGAATCGGCTGCTAACCGCATTGACCTCGCGTGCATTTATTTTGCTATAGCAACCTAACTGCGCCATTCCAGAAGAATTGTGTTAATCAATCTGTTGTCCCGGTTGCTTGGAATTAATAATGTTGTTTGGCGTTTCTTTTGCACACAGCACGACCTATGCGTGCATCCCATGGGCGCAAACTTACACTTGAAAATCGAGACAAAGCTTTTAATTTTGCGTGCGTGAGTAGCTGGTACTACGTCCTAGGTCAAGCCATTTACTGGAAAATTTACAAATCTACGTTTTTTGCTCCTTTCAAAATATTTTGAGTAAATTCAAACCATTTCTAATGAAAATATCCTTGTCCACGCTGTTGCTTTATGGCTGAAATCGCAGCAAGTGAAATAGTGACTAATAACAAAGTTTTTTAGTCTTAATTACCAAGAGTCAGTCAGTAAAAAAAAGATAACCCAGATTAAATGATGTTTTAATCCTTAAACTACTAACTACCATATTCAAAACACGGCACTCACCCACCTTGATTTTCAAAACTTTGGACTTAGATACACATGGTTAGACGTAGATACTTTGCAGAATTTCTTTGATTTAGGTTTTAGAATTCTGTGTCAGGCTGAGAGCTGAGGAAATTTTTAGGACGTGCAGAAGGCGTTTGTCTGCGATACGACTCCGGTGGTTGCTCATGTCTAAACGTTTGTTATATTCCTAGCTTTTGCGGCGCCGTGGAAATGCCTGGCGGCCCGCGGGCCGAATCTAATTGCTGTCTTGAGTCATCTTGGTGATCGATTATATTTATTTCTCGGGCCGAATTTGATCCTAACCTGCGGTAAAGCTATCATTTACTCCTCAAACATATCAGTTTGTGATTGGTCTATTTTGCGACATGTTGTAAATTCAATATGGTGGCTATTTGCCAGCCAAGTTTAATTCACTCTAGCGTTTTGTTCATAAATTGTCCTAGAAGCCTTCGTGCAAGATGTCAGATATTATTGTCAATTATATTGAGGGGTCTTAGAGGTTGCAAGGTATTCTCTAAACCGACGGAAGGCTTATTGACCCTTTTGAAGTGTTACAGGTTTTACAAAAGGTCGTCTTGAGCGTCCCTAACTTATCTAAAGTCGTTTTTGTCAAGGCATTGGACCTCAGCAGCCAAGGCCGGATTATGCTTGAAGTTCCGTTTCCACAACAACAATCATGTCAAACTCAAAACACATAAGGAATAAATTATCGACAATTATGATAAGGCGCAAAGCGGTATCATATGGATTTCGTCTCGGAATTTTTACTCGGGACCCAGCCTTCTTATTCGTATTCATATTTATTCTTATTCGTTATTTTTGGTCCTATTAACTGCTAGGTATACTATCTGCAAAGATGACATGGCTTATGACTACACTGCCTATTTTTCTAATATTGGCAAAGACATGTCTTAGCAAATTCCTTCTAGCCAAAGGGACTTTGAAGAATATCCGAAACTAGTTTCACTTTAACTTTGAGCTTGACGTCGTTTAGACATGACTTCTTCAGTGTTGGCGTTACAAATGCATATCTGACGAGCTTTTTCCTTTTATCTCTTCCCAGCCTGTTTATACTGTCTGTAGAAATCTTTGTCTCTCCGAAGGCTCTAAAACAGCCAAAATAATCCCTTCTTTAATATGAGATGAGAGTAATGAATTGAGTAGCTATTTCAATCCTGTCAGTATTTTCAAAGTATTAGAGAGCATAATTAATCACAGACTTAACCTGTATTCAAAGGAGAATCAACAATTATTTCCTGTACAGATTGGTTGTCAAAAATAAAAGTAAAATGCGCACCTGAGTTTGTTATCCCAGTTAGTCAGAAATTTGACAAGAGCATTGGATGGAGGCAGTTGACAATAGGGGTTTTATACAACTTTTTAAAGGCATTTGATACTGTGGAGCATAAGATACTATTAAAGAGATTGTCACTATATAGAGTCTCTAAAGAAGCACTTGCATAGTTTACTATCTATCTGTCAGAAGCTAGTATGTGCCTCTGAGAGAAGGCACTTCAGATATATTGCCAATTGAATGTAAAGTCGCACAAGGCTCCATTTTGGGTCCTCTGTTGTTTCTTGCTATATTAAGTGCACTCCCACATTAAAGGTGATTCTTTACGCAGATAAACCAAATACTTTCTATGCTCACGAAACAATTGACACTCCATTTGGTTCTAATTGAAGAGCTTGGATTGCTAGAGGACTAGGTTCAGGCAAAGCGAATGTCTGTCAACAGATATGCGATATGGACGTCAACCCTTGAAGTTTGCATAGAGAAACCTCGAATGGGCAAAAGCCGGTTCCAAATCTCAACACGCGGACCCTATTTGTGGAATCTCTTAAAATGCATCGAAGCTAAAGACTTCCAGACGCTAAAGAACTTTAGAGAAAAAATATTTCTTCTACGATTATTATCAACTATCACAAGTGCTTCTTGAACCTCTCATATCCTCATGAATTCTTTGCTAAGCGAAGTCATGTTACCATCCTAGCAGTCAGGGTGGCTTGTAGGTGGAAGTGGTGATAAAGTTACAGACTTACTACAGTACACGAGCCAATTATTTCCACATCGCGAGGAAACTATTTTGCTTCAGTTGACTCTCGCCTATGGACCAACATCTTGCCAAGGCAATAGAAATCTAATAAGGATAAACCACTGATCTCTAATTAAGAGATCTCTCATTATAAGAGATCAGTGGGATAAACTTGATCGTCGCCTAGTGCAATCGTTATGAAAGATTCACGTAAGGATAGCTTTATATGTAGAGCTCCATGACAAGGCTTTCATCTTGCTTTCCGTCCAAAGTTTTCGCCGCACTGTTGTCTTGCTTGCGTATATTCATAGCTGCATGGCGCACTGGACTAGATGTTAACTGCCAATCATATAAATATATCTTCCAAAAACCCAAGTAGCACGACATTTGCAACAATTTTCAGCATATAAAAAAAACTCGTTTTAAATTTAGGACAAGTTGTTGGAAATCCGTCACTTTCGGTTCCGCTGGTCCGACGTTTACCATGTAATATGCTATTCATAAACATTATGTATAGAAAAGATTGTTTTGTTTTTTTTTTGACGCCCACATGTTGTTAATATGTTTACAAAATACGTTAAAAAAAATTTTTCCCTGTATTTGTTTATGGGCGTCGCAAATATAAAGCAATTGCCGAAATTTCTCCTCTCATTATAAGAAGTTGTCTTCATTCAAGTGCCTACTTTTGAACTTGCTTTCCTAGCAAGCATATTTAGACACTCACTGAATTCTTACGTAGGGAATACGCATGCGATTGATGAATTACCTTAAGTGGAACGAGTTAGTTGTATTCGCCCTATTTTTTTTTTTTTTTTTTTTTTTTTTTTTTTTTTTTACTTTGGTTCATGTCAAAACGCTAACTAGTGCCTGGGTATGGGTCGACCTACATACTTTACTGATCTTTATCAGAAGACTCAACAAGACATGGCCTGTTGCTTTGGATTGTCGATCCCATGAGCTCCTTTATGCTGAGAACATCATGCACATGAATTCCGAAACCTGATAGGGACTTTAACAATAAACTTCTAGACTCAAATCAATGCAATTATGCAAAACAATTCCATAAAACCATTTCGTGTAACGTTTTCCAAGTCGTAAATTACGTACCTGCCACGAGCAATTTTCTTTCGGCAGCGCTTACAAGTAACACATTCACGGAGAGTTCAAAATACCACGCAAGCAGTGCGAATTTTACTTGTTAAAAGAGATAGAAAAATGCCGGTTCTGGGCCACTCCCGAGACATCGTCAATTTTGGCCTGCGTCAAGGGCCTTGTCGGTTCTGGGCCACTCTTTCGAGACATCGTCGGTTCTGGGCCACTCTCTATAAACGTTTCGGGGCACTCTTTCTACAAATTTTCTGGGCCAATCTCTCAAGACATCGTCGGTTCTGGGCAACTCTCTCTATAAATGTTCTGGGCCACTCTCTCAAGACATCGTCGGTTCTGGGCCACTCTCTCTATAAATGTTCTGAGCCACTCTCTCGAGACATCGTCGATTCTGGGCCACTCTCTATAAACGTTTTGGGATACACTTTCTGGGTTACGCTCTCGAGGATACACTCAATGGGATACACTCCGGGAAACTCCTTAGGACAATGTGCATCATGCAGGCTGAAGGTCAACATGTCCAAGTGGTAGCGTAGTGATGCCATCAGGATGAATGTGTCGTTTGTCATCATGTTTGTTTAGTTCGATCTTGGTTATATGGCACGTAAATACGTCGTGCTTTTCATTCTGAAACAAAACTTAAGTTTTATATACATCCTTGTCACCAAGTAAACAGTCTCTATATTATTTAAATGTGATCTCCTTATCCACGACGCATCTTTTTATGCCTTTTGCATCGTTTCACTTCCTGATCGTCGTCAAGTTTCTTATACCCGTACAGTTTCGGTAGCAAGGCGACAAATTCTGTGATGAACTTTCCGCCTGACTGATCTTTCATGAGCCCAATGACCTTTTTATTTTTTCCGATAGGCAGTGGCCTTTTGTCTTCGTGGTGATACTCAGACGCATCAAATCTCTTGGCGACATCATCAGCAATGTCCTTGTAAAAGTCGTCTGTTTGTATGTGGTAAATCAAAGAGTCAGCATCCATATAACATAACTCCGATCTGTCGCCATACTTTGGTGACATGACCGTCTTACTAATATCTAAAATAGCTTGTCCTAGATAGTCAGATTTGTCCATGACGAGTTTAACTCGTCCCATCTCGCAGGCCATTAAGTTCTTGCTGAACCTGATACCAGACTTAAAATTGGGTTTCATGACCTGTTTAAGGTACGTTATTTATTAGTGACCATCTGGATATCACGATGTTTTCTTATGTTTTCCATCGTCTTGTCAAACACAGAGTTGTTCTTTAGCTTCAAAAACTCCTTCTCAATATTGTTTTTTGAGTCACATCGAAGCTTGGTGTTCAGATCGATGTAAGTTTTAAGCCATGGACTCTGATTGAGTTCAATAAGTCGATGAATTTTCTTCAAAATTAGCCCATGTTGTAAGGCCTGCTAGTACAGGTAGATGCTCGACATACTTTCTTTGGTCCGTAAATTTGGAACTAGTTTCTCGACTTTGCTTATTTCCATTCGCTTACACAAAAATGGCAAATCATTTGGTGAGTTATGGAGATGAGACGGGTAGTCTACGTCAACTTCCAAGAGATATCCTTTGAAATTCTCCGGGGAAATCTTGCGTATGACATCTGGGGTGAAGCTTTCAACGTTGGAAGCCCACTTAAACCCGCCAGTAGGTAAATTCTGACTCATGGCCCAACCATACAGAATGTTTGCATCCAAATATTGGAGAAACGTGCTTTGGTCACTTGCGTTATATTTCTCCCCCATGTATTTGTTGTTGGCTTTAGCATATCGTTTTACGGCTGGTGTGATAGCGCCACGAATACCCATCTCAAACATCAGCAATATGTCAACGTCCGTTCAAAGTTCCAAGTTGACACCAGTCTTCTTCAAGCACGCTTTCCATGCTAATCCAAGACTCGTGCAGAAACGTGCTGGATCAAAATCATAATGTGTAAGGCCTGTGTCTCGGAAAGTTTCAAAGACGTCTGCTAATAGCAAGACATCCGCCTTCAAGTAAGTGTCACACCCTAATGTTTTCTCTGGAAGACTCTCTCATACGCTTTGAGCATGCTTATAGTCTGCATGACTTACACCTGACAAAGTGAGTTTACTGTAAATTGCTTCCTGAACTGGAAGCTGCCTCTCATCAAATTTGTCCCAAGTGTCCATGTATTCGTATGGATAGACACCTTAATGCTTTATGAGTTTGATCATGTCTTGATCCTCATATTCTTTTTTGAGATTCTTACGTTGTGGATCTGTCAAGTTGTTTGAAAAAGTTTCCAAACTGGCTTGCATAAACCTAAAGCTGTCTATGAATCAAAGTTTGATATACTTATCTTTTGTTTTACCATCATTCTTGTCAAGGTATTGACCAACTTTTACTTCGACATCAAAGGTAATGTAATTCTCTTGATTCTGTGCTATTTCACCCGTCTTGCCCGTGCTGAATTTTTTCCCTAGTTCTTTGATGAACAGATGAGCATCGTATCTACTCTAATTGCGGAATACGACGGGTATGAAAGATGGCCACTTATACATTAAATTGCATATGTTATGGACTGGTCCTCGGTACTGTCCCGTATAGTGGCAATGGCCTTTTACCTTCGTATCATCATCCTTAAATTCTTTCTGGCAAATGTGGCACTTGACCGCTCTATGATACTTTAACGGCTTCATGGACTTTTCTGAGAACATTTCGTATAACCGCTTAGCCTCACTTTCAATGTGGTTGCAAAACACCTCCACACAATCTTTACCTCGGTAGAGATGCAGAAGATTTGCAATTTCGCCGTAGGCAAATTTACTAAACACACAAAATCCCGATGGCATGTGTTGGTTTATTTTCCCGTTTGTGTCCTCTATCCTACAGATATATGGAATATAGATATATAGAATCCCCTCAAAATCTGCATACATCATAAATGGGACTTTGAATCGATACTCACCGTGATTGAATTTCACCATGGATGCTGGTTCAGGCATTGCTATCATCGCAGCGCTGTTTTCTTTACAATAGTCGTAGTGACTATTTCTTGTTGCAATAGAATTGAGTCCATGCAGATAATTCATGCAGAAATGTTGTTGATGTTCATTTTGGATATCTTTACTTGTTAGTAATCGACTAAGATTCATAACCAAGGCATAGTGTTGCTTGCCGCTTTTGTCATCACTGATCATTAGCAAGACAAATTTCTTTTCTCCAGACGCGAACATCGATTTTCTGGGAACGCCTATAGATGATTCATCGACGTAAAGCACATTTATGGCAATATCTGTGTTGTTATTTTCAAAGACATCAATTTTATTGACTGGCATGGGATATTCCAACCCAGACCAATCATATTTACCGACAAAGTCTCGATATTTAGATCCTGTATGCATGATCATCAATCTCATCACGATGCAGTGCAGCAAGCACTGTCCATTTAAAAAAATTTCCGTTGTGTTCGTTTTAAGGGTTTACTTTTTTTCTTGGCAATCCAGTTCGGTAGTGGAATGTACGAGCTGCCTCGCGTCAACTTTAGTTGGTTAAAGTCCATGGTTATGAACAAAATTTTGTTTATTGCAAACCCACTCGCTGGCGATTGAGGATTTTTCACTTGGGTTTTCATGTGACTGATCATCCCGTTCAAAATCTGATCCATATCACTCTCTTGAAAGACTTCTGTCCTTTTACTATTGAATGCCTTTTCAACGCAGATTGTATTATCATCACTTGCATCTTTCCGAAATTCTATTCACAGTGTGGTTTGTAATTTAGAGGACCCCATTTCATTCACCACAATGCGAATCAGATCAACTAAACTCTGCTTTACCTTCTGTAAGAACGTTTCGACATCTATTATATCATCGTTGCTAATTTTATACCTTCTGTATGCTGTCTGAACGGGTCTAAAGGCTGGTGCCTCATCAACAAATGTTGGTTCTTTTGATGGTGTTGCATACAGTGCCGTGATGTCGTTCTTAGCCTTTGTGAAAATATCACTGAAAGGCTTTCGCTTCGTTTCATCTACGTTGTTGATCAAATAATCATACCAGTCGTTACGTTTACTGTGAACTACTTTTCTTCGTTTCATTATTTCCTGCTTTTCAAATATATCCCCAGGACTAGGAATGATTGTACATGCTTTACTGGGCCAAAACGTCGATTTGATCTTGGGGTCTTAGAAGGTAGTCTATCATTCAACAGTTTAATAAGCTCAGCTTTCCTGAGCTTTGAATAGTCCACAGAAAAAAAACTCAGCCAAAAAGAAAACTGCAAAGTTGATGATTTTGTAATCTACGATGAACTTTCAATTTTACGATTGCATTTCAACCAACATTCTTTTATTAGCTTGTTTCGATTTCTGTGATAAGTCACGTATTTCTCATGATTACTCATTATCCATTTCTTTCTATAACTCTTTCATTTTTTCCTTCTCAGCATCAGACACACAATTCGGATCCTTTTCACTTTTCATTAACATTTCAATCATTCAAGACTTGCTCATTTGATAGCAATACCTAATTTTACGACTGAAACACAAATTCTGTAAAACTTTGATGTCCATTTCTGCAAAAGCTTGTTCACGCATTTTTTTATTTTTATTGTCGACCAATTTTTTCTTTTTTTTTGTGGTTTTTGGTACGGCACTGCGAAGTGATAGATTGATTTTAGCCGGCTTCAAGTTCACAAGTTGTCTGAGCTGGCGCAATTCATTGAGTCGATCGAATAACTGCGTGTGCTGAATTTTTCTATGAACCAGTCACCCTGACATCCTGAAGGACCAGCGCAATGCTAAACAGTTCCGCGACTCAGTGATTACTACGGCACAACCGCGCGCCCCGGCAGCGATCATTCGCAGAACCTTCCATCATTAGTGAGGTTGCGCACTCGGGTTTTTACGACGTAGACGCTAAATAAACAATAGCGGCCTCGCTATCGACATCGAGGCTAAGGGAATGACCTGCGTCGCAAAGTTTGGCAACGCTATTTCTAGCAAATAGCGTTTTCCTTAAACAGGACGTTACATAGCAATTATTCCGCATGACAGCATCACCTAAGTCGTTTAGATCGAAATCCAGCGCGAATGCAATGCGTTGCCATCACCGCCATCATTATATTTTATTAGCGTTGTATAATCGTACACCAGCCACTGCGCACCCACTTTTATAGGAAGACGCGAGGGATAGCGCCTGCGTCGTAAAACCCTGCGTGCGGAACCACACTATTATGGCAGTGGGTGGATTCGAACCACGTACCCCTTGCATCATGTACCACGCACTCAACCGAATTAGATAACCTTAGTTCCAAGAGCAGGTGAAAAAAGCCTATTTATCTTTTACTTGATCAGGCGGATTAGTGTCGGAATCTGATAGGACCTGACAAGTGGGATTAGAGTCGCACGCTATTTGCTAATCGGTGACGTACTCTTGTGGAAGCACGGTTGATCTTGGAATTAACAAAAGCTCTTCTTTCACGAAGGAGCGCTCTGGACCATCCACTAAATAATAGATGATCCTATTACCAGGTTCTTTCACAACTTTGTCTAATGTATACATCGATTTTGACCAGATTCTATCAGTTGCTCGCTTACGAGTCTTTTTAAACTCTTCGCCGGGTTGTAACAAGTACCTATACAAGCCATCTTCGGGTAGCTGCTCTTCGGGAGTTACGAAACTGAAAACATGCTTCAGTTTGATTGCCTCCTTAGGTTTCATACCAGTCGTCGAAACAATGTCGTCATTCAACGCATCGACCAAATTGTATAAATATTTCACCCATTTAAGCGATACGGTTTCAGGGTCTTGTAGCTCTTGTGCATCCAGAATCTTGAAAAAATTTTCTGCTAGAATCTTGTTTAAACTTTCAACAAATGCTGTATGAGTGTGTTTGTATTTTGTGATTGCTCGTCGAATTTCAACGTTGCGCTTTTCTAACAATTTGGTGACTTCGGACTTGGGACTTCGGACCACTATCGCATTGAAACACTTTTGGATACGTCATTGGACCGACTTTGTAAATATCCGCTACCATATCAGCAACTTCTTTGCTTTGCTTTGTTCTTAACGCTCTAGCCACTTTGTATCTCGAGGCAGCATCGATTCCTGCCAGAACGTACTTATATTTATTTCCATACAAATGATCCGTGGGCATGTACAAAAAATCGAATTGATGTCACTAGTCAGGAACCGATAAATTATAATGTGGTCTGTTAAGACGCTTTGGAGCAGGCAATTAAACTTGACAAAATGCTTGCTTGGCTAAGCAGTCTCGTATAAGTTTTGGTTTAAAGCCCGTCAGTTTTTCCAATTGCAATACGGCTTCTTTGCATTTCCACAAATTCTCGGGTTGATAAAAAATCTGTGTCAATTTGTCCATTTTTTATGTACGCAATAAAATGCCATACAAGATACATATGCTCACATTATGAAGGTCTTGTTCTGAGCGTAGTCTTGATGTTGTTGATCTCGCCCATCAAGTTTTTCCAAACTGAGAGCGAGTTTCCATTTCCGTTTTCCGACTTTGTGTTGATAAATCATGCATGATTTTAGAATAAATTGTTTGAAGAACCATGAATTCATTTTGATCTATTAGCTTGTTTTTACTCAACCCGACTGAAATGCTAGTTTTCAACGTGGCAATTCAACTGCCCAGCAGAGTTTGCGCCTTTTCGTTATTGGGGATCTTAGTTTGATATCTTTTGATCAAGGCAGTAATGAAGCACTTGCAACTGCCCCTGCAACAGCAACCCTACCTAGTCCAAGAGTTACCGGAATGCCTATAACTGTGGCCCCAGTCGCAATAGCTCCCAATCCTGTAAAAGTACTAAGAACGTTCGAATCTGTGTTCAACACGATTTCTTATGACATCGGTATGAAAAACATCTTGTATATCAGCTCCTTCTGGAGCAGTAGGAATAGTTGCATACAGTTTATTTTTTCTTACAGTTGCATACAGTTTATTTTTTTACAGTTCATCTTTTCTTTTTTAATGTAGGTAGGTATGTAGGTATATAAAATTCAAAAGAATATTTTTAAAAATGGCGAGTATAGCAATGATGATTGGTGGCGCCTTAGTGAATGCGTTTGCCTTTACCGGAAGTTCGTTCCTTTTTTCCAAGTTATCGAAGGACTCTATTGACGAAGAAAGAAAGCGCCACGATGAAGCTATAGAACAACTTCAAAAAGCTCAACTAGATTGGGATAGAAAAAGACAGGCAAGGATGGACTTTATTAACGAACAAATTCTTAAGGAGAAGAAATCTGTTGAAAAATTCAATAGTTTGGATGACGCCATGCAGGAATATTTTATCGTTTTTGGGAAGGGGTAACCTCCCTTGCCAGGGAAACCAGAACTCAAGGAGTTTTATTCACCGTCGCAAGGACAACGCAATCGTGACCTGATGTTTATAGCCTTGGGTATGACTACAGAGGGAGCAGTTTTGCATTGCACCGTGGTTTTGCATTACACATGCTTATGCATGATCACCTATGAGCAACCAAATAGGTGTAAATTAATGCACCTACTCCAACGATGAAAGTGGACACATGTTCAGATAACCAACCTACTGTTTCTTTAGCTCTGTTCAGTATCCAACTGAGTATCGAGCCTATGATACCTGGCAATGCTTCCCCTGCTTTCAAGGCCAATCTTCCAAGAAGGGAACACAAGGCTTTTATTTGTTTAGCTACCCATTCATTCTGTTGTGGTGGTTGTTTATCAACACCGCTTGCGCTAGGTACTGACTTATCGCGTGGACGATTACTCCAATGGCCATACCAACCACTGTTAATATTGAAGTGATGGTGATGCCTTGTTCTCTAAAAAGAGACGGATTTTCTCTCCTAGACTTAAATCCTTGTCAAAAATTCGAGCAATAGTTTCTCTGAAACTGGCGATCTGATTGCTCAATTTACCTTTCAAGAGGTTGATACTTTCCTGTCTAGCCGTCAGCTCATCAGATAATACTTTTATTCGATCTATAACTTCCTTACGGTGTTGATCAGTGTACTCTAATTTATTATTTTCCATTTCAGTCAACTTAATCTGTTCGAATTCTACATACTTCTGCAATTGAAATTTTGTAGCCATTTTGACTTGTATGCTGGTTCGTATATTTCTTAGCTGTCGGTCGTGACCTAGCAGTTCACGTAGAGGATATTCGGATAAATCATCGCCTCTCAGTTCATACGACAGTTATCAACCATTCTTTCCAACTCAATGTCGTCGGCTGTAAATATTTTGGACGACAAAGGTAACTCCTCATCTAATCTATTCAGTAATGTAGCTTGCTGCGCTGTGATTTTACCTACCGGTACAGAGAAACCAAAGTTAGGAAGAACCTTCTTACCAAGAATATTTACTATACTGCTATAGGCCTTCAATCTCCCACTCTTTGTCAAAGGATTGTTTTTCCCTCTGTAATACAACTCTCCATCCTTAATTTATAACATGTCTGTATGAATCACTGTACTGCCTTGTTCCAGTTTCTTCGATAGTACCCTATAAAATACTTCTACTTGATCCTTTAACGCTCGAATGCCAAGGTCTAATCCTCCAAACGAGGTTTCACTTTCTCTCTCTACGGTCACATGGGATGTCCGCCTCGAC
>QQSS02199486.1:0-12290 GCA_003687565.2 Craspedacusta sowerbii
TATATATATATATATATATATATATGCAAACAAAAGCCTCTCTTGAAAGACATTTATCTCATATGTGCGTTGAGTTCGTCGAGGAGGTCAGAAAGGCAAACCTGTTAAACTATAATTGAAGTCCCAACATGGGGGAGGGGGTGTCTTGCGTGACAGCGCATTTTGCAAAGATAATGGAAAAAGCTTGCAAGAAACATCTTTAGCGTAATGACAAATAGGCACTGTTTGGCGAGACAGTGTGTGCGATTCACAGCATGTGAAAGCTATGCAAAAGCTTTGCATATCTATGCAATCGTGTTTTCTTGGCTTACGCCATCTTACCTTGCCGAAAAATGAACTTGCTTTGAAGCATAGAACCCCGTAATGAAAGCAAAGTCAGAATCGGCCGTCGGATAAACTGCGAGTTTGGATTTCCTTAAGAGATTTAAGCCTATAAACATGGCCGCAACATCATATTTCAAGGAAAACACGCTTTGATTCAGTACAATAATTCTCTGGAATTAGCAAGCTCTTTGTAGCCGTATCAGTGAGTTAAAAAGGCCGATTCACGATGACGATCATGGAGTTTCAAATTATTGTTTCCATGGTGAAGTGTCATATTCGCTGTTCGATTGATTAGACACACGCAACAGCTAGAAAATTTGAAACTCAGCAGGTAATGGGTTTTGAAGCAGGATAGAATTGGGTTTTTCCGTAGCCAAAACCTTGTCGCTTTCGGGTCCTCGATACTTGCTTTGTACTTTAATGACTTAAATAAATACCTTTTTAATTGGCTCCGTCTCTATCCGTCCGTTTCATAAGTGTTCCCTTGCTCGTTTGTTCACCGCTCTTTGCTCAAGAGAGCTCGTTATTTGTTATTGGTATAACCTTATACAGTTGCGATCTGACATTTGAACCTATTTTTGACCTGACTAAGTAGCTAGTTAGAAAACCCTAAACCTAGCTGTTATCCTTTCACGAGAACTTTGCATGAAATCAAATCTACTAAAAAAAGACAAGTGTAAAACATTCAAACGCTTCATTCCTCTGCATCTCCAAAGAATTATTTGCCACTCATGCAAGAGATATTTTCATCATAAATGTTGCAAGATATCGTTCCGTAGCTTTATTGAAATAAGTTCCTGGAAGTGCACTGGCTGTGTACAGAGAAATCTTGCGTTTCGCACCCTACATGATAGGAATCTGCTCTTAAATCTTGCTGCTTTAGAAGAACCAGAGCATTTAAATCTAAACCTCTTACCTCACTTCAGAGTACGTTCACTTATTGACAAACTGCCTGGACAGACTGTCAATTTTGACGAGCTTTGTTTTAAAAAGAATACATCCAAATACCTTGATGTAAACGACTTTCTTGAACATAATTTTAGCTTGGGCACCACATTTGGAATTTTTACATTTAAACTTTGCCTCCTTGCCAAAACATTACGAGGAACTGAATGTACTTCTTAAGCTACTGAAATACTAATTTAAAATAATTGGTATCTCAGAAACTCGTTTAAATGATCAAAATATGGAAACTAAAAATTTACGATTAAGTGACTATTTCACCTTTGACACTGTATCTCCCACTAATGCAGGCGGAGTACGTCTTTACATACACAACTCTATCAAGAATGATATCAAACTTAGACATGACCTCAGCCTTCAATTTGAAAACGGGTTCGAATATATATTTATAGAAATAGCCCAAAAAAACGTAAAAACATTATCTGTGGGTGCCTATACAAGCACCCGAGCTTTTCCCCAGCAGCATTTAAGATGAATGTTCTATGAAAATTCTTCCGCAGATAGAGAAAGAAAATAAGATTGCCATGATGATGGGTGACTTCAACATAAACTTGCTTGAATATGATACACACGCAGGATCCTCGAGTCTTTTTGATATAATAACGAGCCGTAATCTCGAACCTCTTTTTCTGCAGCCGAGTCGGATAACGATCCGATCACAAACTCTTATTGATAATGTCTTCTGCAACAATACCAAATATAGCACTGTGAGCGGGAACTTAACATGCTCTATTTCGGACCACTTTGCCCAGTTTGCTATTTTCACTGACTACAATCTGAAAACAAAGCAGTCCAGCGAGCGACCTGTTTACAGCCGATCATACAGATTTTTCAACAAAAAGGAATTCCTAGAGGAGCTGGCTGCCATTGACTGGAGTTTACAATTTTTAGGGGAAACGAATCCAAATTTTTTCACGAATTTACAAATCAGCAAAGTTACCGATACTCTCAATGTAATGGCACCCTACAAAAGACGTTTGAAGAATGAGATGGATTAGAAGAGATATTCTACAAACTATCCAACAGCGTGACAAACTTCTAAGACAATTTATGAGGGAAAAAGATCAATACAAGAAGATAGAGGCTTACTCCAACTACAAGACGCAGCGAAACTCCACTGTCAGCATGATTAGGATGAGCTAAGTGTCATACTACAAGAGCTAATGTCTACGAAACAAAGCTAATCTGAATAAAACTTGGGATGGCATAAGGAACATAATAAAATTTAAAAATCTAATAAGTGCACTCCCTCCCTAATTACAGAACCAACCAAAAATATTTCTCAGACCTCTTGAAAGATTGCTAACCCCTTTAATAACTACTTCTCTAGGGTTGGTGAAATGCTTGCTGACAACATTCCGAAATCGCCTAATAACTTTAAATCATATATGCCTCCTTCAACTAAGCAAAGTTTGTTTTTAAATCCTACAGATACCAACGAAGTAATGGACATCATAAGTTTCTAAAACTCATCGAGTGTTTGTGGACCTTTCAGCATGCCTACAAATCTTTTGAAACTAGGATCGCAATCGCTCTCATCTCCAATCTCTTACATTATTAGTCAATCTTTCTCGCAAGGTTCCCTGGTATACTGCAGGTAGCAAAAGTGACTCCGATATATAATCAGGGTAAGATTTCAGGTCGCAGAGCGTATGAAAAAATTGGCAAATGCTTATGGTCTCCTGTCGAAGGTTCGACATCACGTAGATGAGACAACTATCAAATCGCTCTATTACAGCTTGTTTCAAAGTCACATGGCTTTTTTATGTTTGACCTGGAGAACAGCTGGAAAAAATATTATCAACAGAATTTACAGACTACAAAAACAAGCAATCAGGATCATAACATTTTCAAATTATCAAGAGCCTACATCTCCTCTGTTCTCTAAGCTAGGCATCTTAAAGCTAAAGGACGTAATTAAGCTTAACTTCTGCGCTTTTATGCATGATTGGCACCATCATAAACTATCCAGAGTACTCCGAGACTTCTTTCACCTAAAGCCACAAAATTCAATTGCTTGGACTAAAACAAAGCTAACGATGTCAATACCGACCAGGCGCACTGAAAAACACGGAAACCTTAATATTAAATATCTAGGGGCTACCATTTACAATTTTCTACATGATCTTAACATCAAAATAAGTAATCCAAAATTTACATTCAGAAAAGAAATTGAAGCTGTACTCAGAGCAGCATATTTCTAGCTTTTTAAGATTTCACTTTTTAAAGCGGAAACTGACTCGAAGTGGTTTACTCTTTATTGCTTGCAGCCCATCAAGACTTGATAGCAATGCCTTATTTTTTTATTTATACCATCTGCGAAGTATCTTATGTTCCTGAGAGAGTTTAGATGATTGTTCAAATAGGTCATGGCGTTTTATTGCTGGCCATGTAACTGAACGGCATTAGTTATCATGTAAATAAATGGAGTTCGGTTTGGTCCTAATGATTAACCAGTGGCATTTGTACGATTTCTTTCGGTTTACTTCTTCGTATTGCTTTCTAGTTTTACCTCAAAAAACGAATATTGATAGGGCACATCTTGCGATTTTCGCGCTTGCCAAAGTAAGCTCGATGGTGAGTGCCCATTACTTATTATTTGTCTTACCAAACTAATTTTTTGTCATTGGACAGCAAAATTATTGTAAGGGTTATATAATTTTGGTGTCGGTATTCACGTTTTATTGATGTTTGGTGTTGGTATTCAATATGGTATTTGGTTCTCGCTTTGGTATTTTGTATTTTATAAATTTAATCTCGGTGTTAAATTTTGGAGTCAAAAGTTGAAAACAAATTATGCATGACTGGGAACGCTCATTACTTACTGTTTGTCTGACCAAAGTAGATTTTAAGAGCATTTAATTTTGGTGATGGATTAAAAGGTAATGTTGCTTTTTTGTTCAGCTAGTACCATGATTATAGCTCCATCTAAGCGAATTTCGCTACTTACTTATATACTTTACTTAACACTATTTTCAATAACATGGCATGCTCATTAACTAAATATTTTAACGGAGTATAATAATGTTCCACTGATTATAATACGTTTCGACGTTAAACGGCCGAAGTAGCACCATATACTGACTTTCTATTTTCATTTTTCTTTCCATACAAAAGAATTATGCCAGTTTAGTAATCATGAGTACTGATAAGGTTGATGATTACTTAAGACCTACACATATCATAAGTGAGATTGTCTCAAATAAGACCTTTGTCTTACCTACTTTTTTCCTTATTCTGCCAGTTTCTCGCTGTTTCGACGTCTCTCTTATTCAAACTAATAAATGACTGTGTTTAGTCTGAGCAAGGTGGCATCCTCAATCATATTTTTTAAAAAACTGCTAAAACTGTGACGATCTCGTGCAACTGTTCACTTGAGAGCTTCTGCTCTCGTGAGACGGTGCACTCAAGGTCTCCAGGGGTTTCGAGTTCTTAATGGGACTCCAAGTCGTTGCTTTGCCAGTTAAGACTCCAACCAAAGGTCTCTGACGAGTCCCTTGGCCGGGACGAAACGTACTTAAGACTAGCCATAAAGACTTTGTAATTGCCTAGATGTACCTGAAACAGTTTGCAATCTATATATATATATGTGTGTGTCATCAATAGTTTTATGAAAATATATGCTGCGATGAGCATCGAGCTTCACTTGATGTTTACGTTGTGGATTTAAAGGTAAGCGTGCGATGTTTCAAATCGATGCAGTATATGATCAATTGTGGATACAAAGCCAGGTATCTTACTCGTGTGTACATTCTTTTGACCATGGTAGAGCGCATCTGACCTGATAAAGTTGAATCGGAAACAGATGAACACAAATCATTCTTCGAATCTGCGAGGAATCATTTACTGGACAAGGCTATACTAGTGGTAGGGCTTTCTGCATAGTACCCGTTTGATATGCATGGCATCACAGCAACTTGGTGTTAATAAAATGAGATTATGTTCTGAAAGTGAGAAGTGCGTATTCGACCAAGAGAAGCGAGTGCATTCAGCTTTTTTAAGGATATGAATGGAGGGGCCCATTGCAGCAGATTTCTACCTAAACTTTAAAGAGCAAACGGAATTCTCGCCATACTGCGTCACTATCTTCCTACTTAAGAGCTGATTAACATCTATCACTCCATCTTTTCATGCCACCTAACTTACGCCTGTCAAGCCTGGGGCCAGCAACTCAGTAAGCACTTTAACAAAGGCATAAGACAGCAGAACAAAGCCATGCGTATTATTGCATTTTTTTACTTCCAAAGCTCTGCTGATACCCTATACAGAAAAAACAACGTCCTGAAAAAATACAGATCATATTTTTATGGCAAACTGTCTATTAGTTCACCTATGAGCAAACATACAATTACCAAGACAATTCAATGATTTTTTTTTACTCTCAAGAAGGATGATCACAATAAAAGAGGATCATCACGTCTCGAACTCTTCAAGCCTTTCATCAGCAGTGAAAAGTATGGAGATACACATAACTCAATAGCAAGTATGCATTGCTGACTGGAATCGTCTAGTTGACAAACACCATGGTCTCAATCTCACATCCCTAAATGAGGCACAACTTAAGCAGTTGATTAAAGTTGCAACAATAAAGTCCTATTAATAAAGCACAAAAAGCTTGCATAATGTTAAATGGCCCTGAAGCCGAATGTACATTAGCTCGTTTAAACATCCTAAGGGGGCAGGTAACTGTATGTTAATTTTAATAATGAATATAATTGCCTAAAGGAGCAGGGTGATTAAGGTAGCACTACTATAATAGGTTATCCCAATGAGTAGTTTCCCTCACAATAACGGGCCTAACCGTAAGAGATAGCCAAAGTCTAAACATGATACTGGCTGTTATTATTTTGCAAACGACAGTATACAATTACAGTAGTTAAATTTTGTGTAAACTTACTTGAACTTGAAATATTTTGGGAAATCTTGTTTGATATTTCCTGGAGCTGCATTGCTTATGGTTTGATTTGTTGAGAAGAAAATATTGATTGCCTGATTGCGTCTGCATTGCACGCGCCACAGTTTTTAACCTTATTTGTGTATCTAACTTCAAATATCTAACCAAATATCTAACTTCAACTATCAAATATCTAACTTCGAATATGTAACCGTATCTAACTTCAAATAATTTGGGAAATTTCAATATTATTATTTAAAAAATTAATATTTCTTAGAGCTGAATGGGTTGTGGTTCGATTTTTTGTGAAAAAAAAAATGTATATTTGCTGATTGATTGAGTTTAAGTTTATGTGCAGTGGAATAGAAACTGAGAGATTGCATGCAGCATTGTGCTATGATTGGAAAGTAAATTTTCTTGTTGCTTAATGTGCACCATGACTCAGGAACAAACTGTCCATTTATGTAAATATTAATTAAATCGGGTGATCTTTAGCAAGTATCTCAACACATTTATAAGGCTGTCAGGAGATTACCTGACAACGACGGTGATTCCTTGAGCTTCATGACCGCAGAAGTATATCTTGGAGTTGGTTAGTAATGACAAGGTTCTATATAAATATCGATGGTTTTACGATCAAAATATAGCAGTAATAGAGAATAAAGGAGAGCATAGAAGTACCACTGACAATATATAGTCTAACAGCAATTCCAGTTTGCTTTCTAATGTCCGCAAACCAAAGAATTTCTACCATACGGTAGATGTCTAATTTACCGGATATAAAATTGGTCGATATTCTTGCGTGATGCCGGGCGTTGTACTTAAAGCGCGACCTTCCATAGCTGCTTTAAAAACATCTCTTGTGGTTCTTCTTATGCTGAAATTTTTTAAAATCTGGCTTGTAGATTTTCCATGAACTAATGGAGCGTGAAAAACATTGTTGAATCGTTTTGAACCCTTTTCACGTTTATCATATCATTCTGTCTGTATTCTGTCGTTTATTTATTTAATCCTATTTTATCATATTATTCAATTATATAATTTTTTTCTTAAGGTTAAAAACATGCTTGCATCGTTTGGAGCCCTTTTTTCAGTTTTAATCGTATTTTTCTGCTCACTGGAGTATAGAAGAAGTTTATTTTCCCCTCGATCGGTCAGTTGTAGTCAAATAGGCATTCTTATTGTGAATGCAAAAAAAGCAAGCTCAAGGTTTGCTTGTATGATGTCATTCAAAGCTTGTAAATAACTTAGCGGTTGATGACTTACGAAGCCAAGTTTAGCCGCAGTTTCTGGATTGCTGCTTTCAGTCTGTGATTAAGTTATGAGGGCTTGCAAGTGTATATCTCCGAATAGCAATGCTGTTAGCGGCCGTGCCAGTAACTGGTTTTTACTTTGGTTCCAGATTTTGTTTTCTGTGATTTTTGGTGAGAAAGAATTTGGCTGGGGCTTTTACCGTCGCATTGGGGAAGGGGGGGGGAATTTGATTTGATGATCCAATGTTATCAGACCTTACTTTGGAATAATGAGTCCGCATTATGGCGAAACGAGTCTGGCGTTGGGGGCATGGAGGAACTGGTGAATTTCTTAACTTGGCTGATTTCAAAATTGGTGTGCTCATGTGATATGAGCCTCTCTGTACGGTATTCGGTGCTCTAGGCCACACCAAACTTTACGTTTGTGTAAATATGTCTCTGTACTTGTTAGTAAAGCAAGTCACATAGTCGTGCAGTTCTTTCCAGTTCACTTAGCTCTCGTGGTCTAGTGGTAAGTGCTCTGCCTTCCATTCCTGCGACCCGGGTTCGGTTCCCATGCACTTTACTGATGAGCTTCACATAGGGAAAACGCGTCTGGCGTTGGGGGAAGGGAGGAAATTGGAATTTCTTAACTTTGGAGTTATCATTTAGAGCATTACGTTGCTGGTGCAATATGCTTGATTGGTTAGGCCATTGAAATCTTAGCTCCAATCATTGACCCAGAAATGGTTTTATGCAGGACTGAACTACTCTGATGACTGCGATGTGAAGAGATTTTCATACCAGGCACACGTAACCGCCTTTGCTAAAATGCTAGTTGACTTGCTAATTTACTCACTCGCAGCGACTTATCATGTACCCATCGTTATATGCGGCATTAATTACTACCTAAACTTATCTTATTTTCTTCATAATGGTGCTGCTACAAAAAATTTTAATACCTGCCCTGTCCGTAGACTGTAGTTTAACTTCTCGCTCCGATAGATATGTTATTTAGTTCAACACACAATATGATTTCGCCAGTATCACTGATCTTGCCAACTTCTCAAAGAGGTTCTACTGCATCTTAAATCATTAGAATGCGCCACGTTGTCTGTAGCACAACTGTAGCATAATTGAATACATTCAGTGTAAGAAGCATGTGGTCCACAACTTCTTGGAGACACATCTGCATATATTTGCAACATTTGCGTGCAATTGCATGCATTTGCATAAATTTGCATGCCTTTGCATACATTTGCATAAATGTGCTGCAGGCATATATTGTTTGCATCTTTTTCGCTAATTTCAATTAGTATTGCGCTAGTTCCTCTTCATGAAATACTGACTTGAAATACACGTTCTCTAATTTTTATGGCCTCTATTAAGCTTTGTTAGAAAACTCAGACCACGCTTGACGGCAGAAAATTCTGTGCCGTGCTTAGACAAAGAACGTAGCTGTGTTTAGGAGACATCAATTGTCTGGTTAAAGCAAGCCTGTTGCCTTGTGTTGCCAAATGCACCGTGGCTCAAGATGCAAGCATTTAATCGCTCACTTGCCGCCGCGTACTGGAGATATCTACGAAAGGGAAGTAATCTCTATTCGGGGCATAGTTGGTGCTCTTCTGCTGTTGAGTATTGCTGATATAGCAAGTCTACAGAGACTTTTGTCAAAGCAAGTGATTTTCAGCTCGACTGCAACCTGGACTGTGTTTGAGTAGCTGCGCTCTACAATGTTTATATAGTAGTTATTAAAAATTTCGCCAAGTTCCTGAGGATTCCTCGCGATGTTATCTTTTTCTAATAGCATAATTTCATCGTTTCCTTGAGTTTCCTTGTTGCTCACGAACAGTTTTATTAAATTCCAGAACTTTGCTTTAGTTAATAACCCACCTTCAGTAGCCACTAGAAATCTGTCCTTTGTGGCTTTTCGTTTCAATGATACGCACGTATTTCTAATCTTCTTATAATTTTGTATGTTTTCTGGCGTGGGATTGGCATTTTTACGTTTCTCCAACCTGGATCTGTTCATGATTGTCTTTCTTAGGTCCATAAATATAAACGGAGCCTGGTTTCCCCTAACTATTTTCCTTTTTAACGGCGCATGCGTGTTTGCAATTTCTGTTATTTTGTCTATCAAGTATTCGTAAAAATGATTCGCATCAAGCTTTTCATCGAAACTGATGGCAGAGATATCCGAGAGATATTTATTTGCATTGAATTTTTTATAGCTCCGACACGTAATATTTGCTTTGACTTTTGACGTGCAATTTTGTGATTTCATACTTATGACAATAAGTTTATGGTAGTCAGTTAAGCCTATGGACAAAGCCGACGATTTTTGGAAGCTCTTGGGCCTATTTGTGAGTATCGTGTCAATGGATGACCTAGACCTAGTCGTAGTGCAAGTATTTTCTTTGATGAGGTTGGACAAACCGAAAATGTCACAGAAAGAAGATATCTTTGAGATCTTGCCTTCGTCCATGTTTCCTGTGTCAATATTGATAACTCCCATAACTATAATGTTATTATATTTGTCAATAGCCTTGCTTAAGCAAATTGAGAGCTTGTCTAGGAACGCACCCCCTTGATCATTTTTAGGTGGTCGGTAGACGGCGAGTATGAACCATTTATACCCCACCCCAACTTCATACCCCACGCCACCCCCGAAGGCAAGTTCTTACTGATACCAAAATTATTAAAAAGGATCTCTATGTTTCATTTTGGATAGGCTTGTTATGTGACATGCATGATTTGTTAGTCCCATCTCCTGATGTAACTTTGAGTGTTCTTTGTTAATGCTTGCACGCGTGTTTTAGGCTTGTATGAAAATTATGCATTGTACGTTTGAACTTCAGTGGTGCGTCACTTGGCCAGCCATTTCGCCGTCACGTGTCTTTTGGCGATCACGTGACATTGGGTGTCACGTGCCGTGAGTCATTTTGCGACCACGTGGCTTGCTTGCCATTCGAAGTCTTGCATCCCCGATTGCTGACGCAGCATAGTCTAGTGAGGAAAGATTTGCTCAGACAAGGATCACTGGTTTAAGTTCAATTCGTACATATTTGGTGCTCTTCAAGTTTTTTTTTAAGGATATCCCTTAGGTTCTTGTGGCTTGCCCAAAGGAACCATCTTACATAAGATAAATTAACTCTAAGATGTCGACGTCTTGCTCATTACGTCAAAGTCCGGCTTAGGCTCTCCCACGGGGACACTCAAAAATTCGGAGACTTTCCAGTTTTCAGACCAGCAATTCCAAGCCCAAAACACGTTCTATCAATGGAGCATTGCCAAGAAGTAGCAAAAGTTGAGTTCTACGTTATTATATTATACTGTAGGGAGATTCGATGTTTCCTATCAAACTGATCACAATTATATACAATTTCTGGTAGGTGGTTTTTAGGACAAAGTTCTTATTTAACGTAAGCATTTAACGTAACCACGTCACATTTTTAACGTTGACCTTATTCATTGTAATGCAATCTTGCAAATTGCTCACGATTCTGTCTATGTTTGGACATAATATGTTCAAGATACTGTATGGATTGTAACATGGTGGATGGAGCAGGCAATGCGTGTGTCACTTGGGTGCCGAGTAATCCGATGATCAGATAACCCCTCAATGCGTGGCCATTCAAACCAAGAAAACCGCAGCAGCTCACCAACCCGAATAATCTGACCGTGGTTGAACCCGCAACTTTGGAAGCCTTTTTCAAACAGTTGCTTACCTTAGAATCGTTAGCGAGGATATGAGGAGCGCTATAACAAGGGAACATATATAGTCCCTCCACTGAAGAAATCGTTTAGGATTTTCTTTTTCGTGGAGGCACGCATATCCAATCCGGAAGCGAAGAAGAGCGCAGTGCAGTTCGCTAAGTCTCTTGTTTTGAGGGTATATTTCCTGAAGATCTAGCATAGCATTCGAAGTATTTCACTGCTACCGCGTCGTAGAGTTATGTTTGATTTCTTGGGTTGACCTGACTCGCATTTGAGTGCGTCCTTGAGGTTTAGGAAACGCAAAGATAACGAGATCAGCTTTCATTTTTTGAGACTGTCTTCTTTTGATAATCTTTGATATAGTTCTACATGATATAGTTGAGACTGCATTGCAATGTGGTTTGCTTGGACTCACTCACTCACACCTGACGTCGTTCGTTGCTGCGTTGTACACACAAAGATATAAAGTCCTCTGAACATCGAGCTATCCAAGACAAGTGTTTAGCGCAGAACTCGCGTACAAACATTTGAGCACTTTTCAACCACTTTCTTATCAATCCTTCTTAAGAAAAAAGTTAGTTGTATTGTAAATGTGTATTGCAAGGTAGTTAATATTAGAATTATTTTAGATCATTTAAAATTTCGTCTTACTTTAGTACTAAGGACTGCCTTCCGGTGTTATCTGCAATTTTTTCAACACGGGTCAAAGAGCATGTAGGCAAGGACAAAGCTTCGCATATATGGAAGCATTTGCAAGAATGTGCTTGCAAGAATGTATGCTCAGATTTGTTTTTTTCCATTTTAGATCAAGCACCGACTAAAGAGGAAGTTCAAGGAGGCTATGATTATCAACTGGGAGCGTCTTAACCTCACTCAACTTAAACACGACTCTAACTTTTCCACCTTCCTACTATTTTCTTTCCTTACCCTTTCCTCTAGCTATCCTTGTTCGCATAGTACCATAAGTATTTGATGATTGTCACTTACTATCAGTTCCTTGTGAAATTATTTATTTCTCCCGCGCGCATTGCGTTGTTCGTGGAAGTGGTTTTTATGGGGTTCTATCTATGAGCGATCGGTGTATTCAGTAGTAGTAGTAGTAGTAGTAGTAGTAGTAGTAGTAGTAGTAGTAGTAGTAGTAGTAGTAGTAGTAGTAGTAG
>QQSS02199497.1:0-12290 GCA_003687565.2 Craspedacusta sowerbii
ATATATATCATATATATCAGTATGTATGAAATGCGGCACAATACTGAACGACTTAAGTAAGGCTTCTTGAGTGATCTGTGAGTGTGTTTTTTTTTTTTGTATATTAGTGGTTCAGAAAAAATGCCGATGGGAACATTGTTGTGAGAAAAACAGTATAAAATAAATATTTGTTGGAGAGCGTCCACGTGTAACGTGATATCATGGACGGCGATCGAGTTGGCGACGAGAGTAAATATAATTGCCTCGGCAACTTCGCCATCCAGAAGCGAATTGGCAAGGGACAGTTTTCTGAGGTGTACCGCGCTCAATGCCTGATCGACAACAGTATTGTCGCCTTAAAGAAGGTGCAAATTTTTGAAATGATGGACCTCAAGGCGCGAAACGATTGCATCAAGGAGATCGAGCTTCTCAAGTCGCTCAACCACCCCAACATCATAAAGTACCTGGCGTCGTTTGTCGAGAACAACGAGCTAAACATCGTACTTGAACTAGCGGATGCCGGCGATTTGTCGAAGATGATCAAGCACTTCAAGAAGCAGAAGAGGCTTATTCCAGAGAAAACGATCTGGAAGTACTTTGTTCAAATCACGGCGGCTCTGGAGCACATGCATTCGAAGCGAATCATGCATCGCGACATCAAGCCGGCGAATGTCTTTATAACAGCCACTGGTATTGTGAAACTTGGCGACCTCGGTCTTGGAAGATACTTCAGCTCGAAAACCTTCGCTGCGCACTCGCTGGTTGGTAAGTATGGCGTGGTTGTCTAATCGGATAAGCAAATTGTAAGTGTGTTTGTATGCCTGGCTTGTTCGCGTATTATCAGCTGGAGATCGTTTTTTTTTTGTAAGCATGGTATTGTGATTAGCATGCCTGCAAGAGCACGCTTCGGCTGCTAAGCAAAGGAAGTTTTTATGTTGCAATCGGTATATTCAAGATATACACTATAGCTCAGGCGTTTAAGGTACCTTAAGTTCACATTTCTTCTCGAGGTCCGTTAACACAACTCCTTATGTATACTATAACTCTTATATATTGATATGAAAATAGCGGTTGTGTACTACTTTTAGTGCTCATTTTTCTGATTTTGCCTATCAATCTAGGACTTCTTCTGTAGAACCGCAGTGTCTATTGGGGTTGTTCATATTGTCGTCGTAGGCACGCCCTATTATATGTCGCCGGAGCGTATTCACGAAAACGGATACAATTTCAAGTCGGACATCTGGTCTCTCGGCTGCCTGCTTTTCGAGATGGCTGCCCTTCAGTCGCCCTTCTACGGCGACAAGATGAACCTGTACTCGCTCTGTCGAAAGATCGAGCAGTGCGACTACCCACCTCTGCCCTCTGAGTACTACTCGGAGGAGCTGCGCAAGACGGTCGATCTCTGCATCAACCCGGAGCCTGAACATAGGCCTGACATATCTTACGTTCACGACGTGGCAAAGAGAATGTGCGTCATCAAAGTAGCATGAGGGATTGTGTGGCCAGGTCTTTATGTAGACTTTTCTGGTCAGGGTGTTTGGCGGGTTTAGTGTTCGGGTGGTTTCGGGCTTGATCAGGTGGCCTACACGGGATTTGCTGGGCTTCGGGTACTTCCATCGTGGGTGTTCGCCAGAGAGTCTCGTGATAGTGACTTTCTGAGCCACGCTCAGATGAGGGAGGGTTGTTTAAAATGAAAATCGTTACTATCAGAGGCGTATTTGTTCCTTAATTTCTGTAATTCTGCTGTAAGAAATTCGGTTTGGTGTCGCTTGCGTTTCCAAGTACCGTCTGGGTGCAGGCCACTCGCCAATTCCTGTCGGCTTGTGAATTCCTATCGGCTGTAGTAATGTTTACTGTATTTGAGATGTTCAGGAGGTCTTTGTTTTCCTTGCGGCCCGAGTTTCTAACTGTTGAGTTTTGGTAGTATATCCTCGTTTCTGCCGCGATCCGTGAGTTCTCTCGTGCCCCTTTGTTCTTCGTTCTCTCTGTGTGCTGTCATAAAAGCAACCCGCGGACAGGGTTTCGTTGTAGTATGGCGTGCCAACTGCTGGTCTTGTGCTAGCACGTGTTTGTTACTCTTGCCACGGTGACCGCATTCAAAGACGAGCATTCGTCTTTAGCCGGTGCGTGCTCACCCGTTGTATCCTGGCACTGGCACGGTGCGCTTCCATGCGCGCGTGCGTGCGTACGTGCGTGCGTCTATGTGTGCATGTGTATATGAATGTGTTTGTGTGTGTGTTTGTGTGTGTGCGCGTGTGTGTGTGTGTGTATTTTATTATTATTATTATTTAATTATTGTTGCTGCAGGCGCTAGTCGCTGTCGGTAGTAAGAAAATTGTTAACGAGTAGATGTGAAGTCTGAGCCCCTTTTCCTGGCTGGTCGCATCACGTTTTGCAATGCGTTGAACCTTTGAATTTATCCGACTATTAGCTCTTCAAAGTATCCTATGGTATATGACCCCATAAGATAATGAATCGGGTTCCTGCTAGGGTCGTTCTATTCACCGTATGGCGTTTTCCCCCCTCTATTTGTCTGGGTCGCAGCCTCAGTCTTTCTGTCCGTCTGTCTGTCTGTGTGTCTGTCTGTCTGTCTGTCTGTCTGACTGTTCTGTCTCTCTGTGTGTGTTTGTGTGTGTGTGAGTGTGTGTGTGTGTGTGTGTGTGTGTGTGTGTGTGTGTGTGTGCGTGTGTCTGAATTAGTCTCTGCCCGTCTGTTATCTGTTAGCTGTCTGTCTGTTGTTTGTGTATCTCGGTCTAGTTCGTTGTCTCTCTGTCTTCAATGTATCGATCCTTCTATCGATCAATCTATCTATCTACCTATCTATCTGCCTATCTATCTACCTATCTTTCTATCTATCTATCTATATATCTATTTATGTATGTATCGTGAAAAGTTTCTAATGAAATGTGTTCTTGCCGTCCGTGGTAAGATTTCTAGTCCGGCTGTGGAGTTAGTTGAATTTTCTTAGCATTAATTGATTTATGAATGCTGGAGTTGGTTTGGAAAAATATGCGATTCTGTAAATTAATTAATGCCGCTTAACTAATTTGAAACATTTTTTAGATGCGTGGGTTTGTTATGCTTGCGTTGAATACGTAGGGTAGTGTGTCTTTTGTGACTGAGAAAATATTATTCAAGAGTTGAAGATGTTAAGTCTCTCTTTTTTCCTCGATTTTGATACAGCGTTGAATATACTCCGCCTCCATGATCTGTTAACCTTTCGGCTGTTAGAGAAAGAGATGGAGTTGGGCAGCAAGAATAGCCAGCACGGATCGCTGCCTTCGATTGAATGACGACGGTGTCTTGTTCCGGAATACTTTTATGGAATGTTTACTGTTAAACGCGAAACTAAGACTTCTTTCCGCCGAGGTAGCATTTAGCGATTGGTATTGGATAGTGATTTAATAATAATAATAATAATAATAATAATTATATATATATATATATATATATATATATGTATATATATATAATTCTATATGTATATATATATATATATGTATAGATATATATATATATATATATATATATATTATATGCATATTTATTTTATGAGAATAAAGTCTTTGATTGTGCGTGGACCTCTCATGATATGCGGCAGACAATGACGCCACACTGGGCGTGGCCGATGTCTGATGTCGAGCAGGGAGAGTTAGACGCAGTTCCCAGAAGGTTACCCACTTCAGAATAAACCGCTACAAACTCTATATAGATATTGTCTCTACCCCATATCAGGGTTTAGAAAGCTTATGTTTTGCTTTGATTATAAAAGGTTATTTTTGCAGGGAATATCCGTCTTAGTTTGGAGAATTTTTCTAGGAATTCCTATCGAACCAAGGAAACTAGTATAGGTAAGAAGTGGGTAATCTAACGACACCCTCGACATATAGCCGTTCGTATAATGAACGGGGTGACTTCGCCGTCCTTCGCGATGCAGTAAGCGTCCTTAGAAGTTTACTGCATCACATTTGCTCCGGGTAAACCAAAGCACAATCAGAGACCAGAGAACAACTAGCAGTATTTAGTTCATAATGACTGATATAAGAAAACTCTCTTGTGACTCCGAGATAAAGCTCCAACAGCCGAAACGCTTTTAGGAAAGTCTGTTTGCAAGATCAGTTACAACATCAATTATAGTATCATTTAGTGTCTTTTAAAAAACTCAACTGTTAGAAACGTAAGCAGCAGTTTAGAAATTGAGCGTGCCGCAAGGGAAGTAGTTGATTAATGTTTCATGTGCCAATTTATGACTTGCCCTTCATTTTGTTCTATTTGCACTGTCAGTCTATTCAGACTTAGATTTAAAAGCTTCTGTTTTAGAACAGTTTGAAATGGCCAAAGTAGAGCTGACCGGCTTGTGTGCTTTTGCTTCCAAAGATCTCACGTTCTGCATTTGGCGCTGGTTATAAAAAATATTTCTGAATCGAATCGCATTATTGCGTGAAAAACTACTGTGCGAATTAAAAACATGGAGCATTTATGTATTGAGATTAGAGCCGTATAAAATATTGATTGCAAGACATATCAAAACTTCGACATATCGCTTATCCGCTTATGTTAACGATTCTATCGTTTCAACTTCGAAAATGCACCTTCGTGAACTGACATTGCAAGGTTGTGTGTACGAATAACGGTGGGGTGACAAGAGGTTAAAGGACGAGACGCTAGTGGCTAGATCAGAATGTCGACGAAGACGGAGATACGTCGAACCAATCCTCCAATTGGAGATAGCCACACCGAGAGTGACCGTGATGAATACGACACTGACTTGGATGAAGAAGAGAATGAGAAATCCCCGGAGCGAGCAAGTGACGATTTCAGATGGGCGTACATTTCAAATTGCGAGCGTCTGGGCATCATTCCCATCTCTTACTTCCTCGACTCATTCAACTCTTCTATCGTGACGCTCATGCACCGCGGTTTGTGTGACCTCGGCACTCAGGCCGTGGCAAAAGCCATGGAAACCAACCCAAGCGTTGTTGAACTGCGTTTGGCGAACAATGCGATCGGCGATCCAGGGGCATTACACCTGGCCAAAATGATATCTAAAAATCCATGCTTGGTGATTCTGGATCTAGCGAATAATAATTTAGGTAGTCGAGGACTGCGGCACTTGGTTTCGGAATTAGTTCATAATCGATCACTAGAAGTTCTAAATCTTTCAAACAACGGCATCATCAATGAAGATGGAAGCAAATTTAGGCTTCTTTTAACGAGGAACCGATCACTGAAAAGGTTGAGTCTCAGTCAAAACAATCTGTCGGAAGAAGCCGGGGTAGCAATTGGTGAAGGTCTGGCGGTGAACAGCACTTTGGAAACACTTGATTTAACTTGGAACTGCATCAGAGGAGAAGGTGCCCGGGAGATTGCCTGTAGCCTTGAGAAGAATTTGCGACTGAAGAGTCTTCTACTGGGATGGAATGGCTTCGCGGACGATGGAGCGATTTGTGTTGGTCAATGTTTACAAGAAAACAACACTCTAGAAGAGATTGATCTGTCTCATAACAGAATTTCGGATGTCGGGGCACGAGGTTTGGCCGCAGGACTGAGCAACCATAGAAGTTTGAAATGCGTTCGCCTAGGGTGGAACAATATGGGAGGAAAAGGAGTGCGAGAGATTGTCTCGGCTGTCGCTGCAAAACGATCAGCTCCCATAACGGAATTACATCTCAATGGATTCCTTATCGGGCAAGACAGCAGAACGAAAATGGATGAACTGCTACGGCGCAAACCTCACATGAAATTCATCGTCGGTGGCTACCGACGCACGGATCCAAAGCGCTTCGACGAAGAAGCATTCCGAAAGGAAGTTATCACCATACTGAAGGAGTATTTAACCTCCAAGCGCCTGAGGATGGTCGACTTGTTCAACCAGTGGGATAAGGACAAGAGCTTCAGCATCACCAGACAGGAATTCCGAAACGGTGTCAAGTCGTGTAGAATTCCCTTATCAGAAACTCAGCTCAACATATTGGTGCACTGGTTGGATCAGGATGGCAGCAACTCGATTGAATATCCGGAATTTGTAGCCATAACAGAACTTGAATAAAAGTTGTTAAGTTTGCGTGATCCAGGGCAATCTCCACAAAGAAACTTAGTTGCCTACAATGAGTTTGATTTTCAAAGCTATAATGTGTTCTATTTTCCTGCTTGTTTCGTTGCTGTATTATTTCAGCGTGTCCTTGGCGGACTTAATTCTCGCACGGTGGTGCAAGAACTCCTTTGACAGTCGGCCAGACTGAGTCGCCAGTGCTAACAATCAAGGCACTATGCGAAAAGTTTATTTTCTTAAAGTCAATGTCACACTGAGGTAGATGAAGATTAGCTCGCGCCATATTGGCGAGAAAGGGCGTGCAGAATATGGGTAGAAGTTGAACACTAGGTGATGCAACGCTCCGTAAGCTATCCTTCAAATGCCGAATTTATGAGCAATATAAATGAACCTAAGTCAACATTAAAAGAATTGAATAATTCTTCACCAATTCGACTCAAGGCCGCTTAGAGACATCACGCTTAACAGTTAGGCGTTTCGGCAAATGCCCGGAAGCTTCAAGTCTGCAGCCTATTCAATTCCTTCGTGACATTTAACTCACTTGAGATTTTCTCCAATGTGAACTCGTTGATGACTTCTCAACAATGCTTCTGCCTGGAACATGCGTACGTGTGATCGTGCGTGTGAGCATGTGTATGTGTGTGTGTGTGTTCGCGCGTGTGTGTGTTTGTGTGTGTGTGTGTGTGTGCGTGTGTGTGTGTGTGTGTGTACTTGCGTGCGTGTGTATTTGTGTGCGTGTGCTTTCTTATGTCTGAATGTTACACTTGGATCAGGCATCTCATAATTTTGGTTTCTGGTATGCAATCAGTTTCTCGGACCCGTTTAGAGAATTTCTCGTACTTTGTCTTCCTAGTTCGCAGGAAACAGTTTATATGAATACAGAGCACGCCTTCAAAATTCTAAGCCTTTTCGTTAATAGCACTGAAAAGAAGAGAAAAAGCTAGTTTCTTTCATTTCAGAGCCATTTGATAGCAACGACTTCTAATACGTGCTATTAAGAGGCCAGATGGGCAGCGTACTTCGGAACCTATGAAGAAGCTCAATTACGCTTGCAAGACCAAAAAACTTCTGTTTTGGAAGTGCATAAAGCTCGTAAGGCTGCTTAGGATTACGCGAAAGGGAGAAAAGAGTCAGCAAAGCGACAGAACCCCAAACAATTCACTGATCTTTTATCACTTTAAGTTCTTATCACCCCCACCATTGCCACTCGGAGCAGAAATCGATAGGAACATTTTGCGTGCAAGGTATATTTGTACGTGAATAATTAATGCATGCTTTGAATTCCGGCAAAGCGTGAAATGGGGGATTTCTTTTTGAGCCTGCCCGGATATAAACCTGCAATGAATATCTGTACTTGAGAAGCTACTCGAACCGAGTCGCTCCAGGCGTTATGATTATAATTGAAGCTAGCGAGAGCAGATTCACCGAAGATCTTTTTGAGTTAGTAGAGATCTTATAAAGTAGCGATACCCAGTGGGAAACCCCATTCTAGGCGCAGAATGGACCCCCATGTGCATAGCGATAACATTGACAGCGGTAAGTCAAAGGTCCTTATTGCCTGCTCATTGATTTTGAAATGCAATAACGTCTTACTTTCATATTAAAAAATTTCGGGTTAAGAGAGGCTGTCGCGGATGATATAATGCGGTCTTGGACATTGAAACAGTGCAAAACACACTCCACTCACAATGGACCACCCACCAGCACAAACACACACACACACACACACACACACACACACACACACACACACAAACACACAAACGCACACACGCGCGCGCACACACACATACATGTATGCAATGTCCGTCACCTGTTTGGGTGGCAAGGGCATAGCAGTTTTTCATAACATGCAAACGGTAAACTTAGCTTAGCAGCCAACCGCCCGCAAAGCTCTTCCATGTGGGTTGTAAGTTGATAACTCATGTAGGACATCAAATCATCTAGTTTAGCTAATAATTGGCCTTCACATTCTCCAGGGTAGGAATAGACTGGAATCCTCATGATAAACACTGTAGCATTCCTTATTTTGACAGATAAAGCTTTGCTGAATTTTCTTCTACACGCTCTACTGCAAATAACGGAAAGCTGATTCTGTTTTCATTTGTACTAATGCTCAGGTCTTTAGCTTAAAGTTATTGTCTGCTGTTGTTTTTATTTTAATTTGCATGTGATCAGATTAAGCAACTCTATCCGCGGCTGATAAGCAGAAGTTCAATGCCTTAAGCTTCTGCAATGAAACAATTTGAAAGAATGAACTATTACTGTTTTGGTTCGCAACCTCTCGATCTCTGGTTGTAGATGTCTTCTCTTTCCTTGTCTGTTTATTTCCGACTTGGTATCTCTATTCCTATTCCTATTCCTCCTTCTATTCCTCCACGCTACATTCCCTCCCTATCTTTCTTTCACCGTTTCAATCTCAATCTCTTGCTACCTATCTCTCTATCTCTATTTTTTTTTCTTTCTCGGCCTGTGCCTGCGTTTGCCTGTGACTCTGTCCCTCTCTTTCTCATTCTCTGTCTGTCTGTCTGGCGTCCGTCTGTCTGTCTTTCTCTGTCTCTCTGTCTCTCTCTCCCTCTCTCTCTCTCTCTCACACGCGCACAATTTCTCTCTCTCTCTCTCTCTCTCTCTCTCTCTCTCTCTGAGGTTAATCGGAAAACATTTGTGTAGATTTTTCAATAATATGTAAACGAAGCCTTTATCTCATACAGGTCTTCGCACACGCCAAGCGCCCAACATCGATGGCTCCTTTAAATATTTGCATGTGCGTCAGCCCACGATAATTTATTTACAAGTGGCAATCATGTATTCCTTCACGAACATACATTTATATTTAACGCATAGCTAATACGCGATGCAGATGTTGTCGTCAAAGCGTATCAAGAACGAATTTTCGATTCAGCATAATTTAATTACGCAGCAGTCCTGCTCCCCTAAGTGATAAACCCACGATAAATGCTTCCTCATTTTTCCACCTGCCTTTCACAGGGTTATTTGCGCGAGCGAGGCCGCCCTTCATGTCCATGTAGCACATGCAGCTCCCCCGATCATGTTCCCGAACTCCCCGAAAACATGTCCGTTATTGCATGACCCGGACTTCTGCAGCGAGTCGACTTAAGAGCGTGTTAATATGCTTATCTGGCCAGTAAGCCAATAATCTAGGCTCGAAAGATGTGCCCTAGAATATCAGTGAAATCTAATGCTGCTTTAGAATTTCCCAGAGTTTTCGAGGTTAATCAGAGTTATAACAGACAGCAGCATTCACAGGAACAATGCGAACTATGAATCTGCGTGTCGGTTAAGTGGTAAGAAAGTTTGCTAACGAAATCGGTTTCGAGCAGGAGGCAACTGTCTGCTAAATAAAAATAAGAATGAACACATTAGTATCCTGCAGAGGATAAAGCATTCTTCTAAAATCAACAAAAACAACTCAACATGGTGGTGGTATCGCTTGTTCGCGTCCCCGAGGTCAATGTCTACCTTAGTAAAATCATTCGAGACTGTTTCATTCATTGACAGATCTCTTCATTTATGTGGTCTCTAAGACCTCCGTTTTCTGCAATGACACACGTACATGTCTCTAATCCATTCCCTGACAGCTCTGAATCGCTAAAAGAAGCTCAGGCACATAGACTTCGCTTTGTGTAGTATCTGCTGCTTAGGGCACACCTCACAGATAACCTATGCAATTGTTGGAAATACTTAAGACTGGCCACATCCTTGAACAGTGCAAAGCTACGCAACAGTTGGAAGTGATAACCGCTTGTAGGAAAGGCTTGCAATCCATCAAGTGATAGTAGACAAATAAATTAGTAGGAGTAAGCAGGCATCGGATCAAAGCTTTGAGTTCTGCGAAGCGAAACACTTGCAAAGATGGAGAAAGGTACTCTTGTAGCATGCTGTGGTTTACACAACAAGAAAAAATGATAACTTGCGTTTAATGGGTTATTGTTCGATGTCGATATCTGATTAATTTTACACGAGCAGGTTCAGGATGTTCTACCCAATAATCTTGTTGAATGATTGACATCATTTCAAGAAAAAGTGAGTTTTACAACTCGAAGGTTAGGAGAGTGTAAATATTAAATTCTAAATGATGTTGATCGAATTGGCCGAGAGAGAGAGGTATAGATAGATAGAGAGAGAGAGAGAGAGAGAGAGAGAGAGGGAGAGAGATAGGGAGAGCGAGAGAGAAAGAGAATCCTATCTGGTCTCGCTGAATGAGAGTCCAGCGTATGCTTGTCTGAGGTTAGGAAGAATAAAACCAAGACTATCCAAGATAATCAAGCCTGATAAGTATAGGATGCACTACGCTAGCTCACTCTGGTGCAGAAAAGCAGCTAAAGGAGTGGTCATGTTTTAAAAACACGAGATTTGCAGTAATGCCACGTGGCTTTGAGATCGACTATCTAACTTGTGCGGGTCCCTTTTAGATGACCAAGAAGGAGATCGCATGATTGACAGCGATGAGAGCGACGTTGAAGGCCAACTGCTAGGACGACAGCCTTTGGAAACAATCTACGAAGACAGCCCGGATGGCTTAGCCTTGACAGATAAAACCCCTTTCGCTATCCGTAAGAAGAGCTACAACGCTGTTGATCAGTCACTCAGCAGCAGTACGTTCTCGCCAACAATCAAGAGACAGTCGCTATCCGAAAGCAAACAATTTGCGTCGTACATGTCATCAGTGTCGCAGTCTCTCAGGCATGTCTCTCAAAGCATTTACATGCCTAGTCTCATCGGTGAAGCCATTGCATACGATGCTAGATCTCAATCCGTTTCTTATAAAACCATCTCCATGGCTGACTTGCCTTCCAACGACCGTCGCATATCCACATGGCTGATCTTCTTCACAACTCTGAACATGATGAGCGGTTTAGCTATGTTTACCTTTCCTTTTCTCATAGCCCGCTCAGGTCTGTCTGTTTTAGTGGCTATCGCTTTGGCAGGAGCACTAACACTCTATACCAGCCTTCTCCTGAACTCGTGCCAGTACCAGACCTCAAGGACGATACGCGGCTTCGAGAAGCGAGTTTATGGATCCTTTGCCGACCTAGGTAAGGACGCTCTCAAACCTTACGGGGAAGTGCTTATGCAAGCAGTAATTTGTAGCAACGTGCTTGTAGACATTGGGGCCATAAACTTCCTGGGTCAGATAACAATGTCTCTGTTCACTAACCCAACACAGTTAGAAAGACGGCTTTCCGAGCTAACCTGGGGACTGCTTATTCTACCATGCCTTTTCATTTCGCGCATGTCCGTTCTGGTTTGGATTGCTACTTTCGGATTATTCGGCTACATCGGTGCCCTGGGTGCTACCTACGCGCTTCTAGCATCAACCTTTCGGTCGTGGACGTCTGCAGAACTCACGTGGCAATTCGATTGGGAATACTTCGTTATCGCGTACGGCATCATTCTAAGTTCCTACAACGTACATGTTTTACTGCCAGCAACAGAGGCCTGCGCAAAGCGACCTGAAAATTTTCGATCAGTCTTGAAAGCATCCTTTACCTTGAACATAGTCATGAAGCTTCTACTCGCTGTGATGGGAGTAGCTGCATTCGGCGCGCAGACACAAGGCACGCTACTAACCAACTTAAAATCCATGGGAGTAGTAAGTGTGATCGTCAACTGCGTCGTAGCTTTTTACCTTTTTACCAACCGCCCAACGTGGCTGTTCGTTCTTACGGAAATGATGGATAAATACTTGCAACCAAGGATGACTCTAATGCAAGCAGGAACCAAAGGGTACTACCTGTGGATGCTGTTGTCGCGGTTGATCCTCATACTCTTCACGGTAGGCATCTCCGTGCTAGTGCCAAGGTTTGAGTTGATCGCCAGCCTGTCTGGATTCATACGAGGCACGATAAACTCAATAGTTTGCCCAGTGGCTTTCTATCTCACCTTGAGAAAGCGGCACATTTCCAGATTAAGTTATGTGACGCACTGTGTGTTGGCCATAACGGCGATGGGAGCAGGCGTGCTTGGAATAGCTATTACTGTCAAAGCCATGATAAGGAAATAAAAATAGCAATATATAAAGAGTAATATACAGAGATGTTGTGCTAACTATATGGCTCAGCCTACATTCGTGTTCATAACTTAGCATGGTCGAGTAGAATATAGTCTATTAATGCGCAATAAGCGGAAGGACAAATAAATCTATCTATGCATATACTTGCCTATCTATCTATTTATCTATCTATCTATCTATCTGTCTATCTATCTATCTATCTATCTATCTATCTATCTATCTATC
>QQSS02199508.1:0-12289 GCA_003687565.2 Craspedacusta sowerbii
CGATGAAGTTTGTCATGGGTAAGTTTTGACGCGAAACCAACATAGGGAAGTTTAAAATAACGCACACTACAATCTTTCACATTCGCTTCCACTGGCTTATCAGAAGATGCTATTTTAGTATGAAGAAACGACTTAATACATTTGCTTATAAGATTTTCGGGAAATTATTTTTTTGTTAAAATGTCGGTTATATTTTCTACATCAGTGTGAAAGCCAGACCAAGATTTATTAATGTTGCAGATACGGTGAAGAAGTGTCCTTACGAGGCCAACTTTATAGGAAAAGCTACAATAACTTGAAAAATTCGTCAATAGGCCAGTGAACGTCTTTTTCCGAAAAATAGACGTATAAAATGTCTCACCTTGACTGCTGTCAACCAGGCAAAACTACCCTTCCTCGATACCCTGGTATACACAGATATATATAAACTAAAAGCAGTGATAGAAGTAAGGGGGACTTTATGGGTATGATCTAGCAGCCGGTTATATATATATATATATATATATATATATATATATCGTTAAAATTGTTAGTAAACTTGAACGAACAGACCTATCATGAACAAACACTGAACACTGATAGTATCGATTATTAGCGTTTTTACCAATAAGCAATCAATTTATCTTTGCTGGAAGGAACTCATAGCAGAGATTAGCAGTTGACATGAATCTTTATCAGTAGTCGTTACAGCTACCTCATGCCATCGTAGGTGCTAATTGAGTGTCAATTCGAATCCTGGTTGAACGCAAAGCAGCTTAATGACCTCAATGCAAATATCGTCGAGACAACTACATAAAACATGGCTCAGAAGTTAGCAGCAAGTGTAAGAATTCACACAGTCATTTTCAACAAACTGATTAAAACGTGATAACACCGAGTGAGCAACTCATTGAAGGATTAAACCTATCACTCGGTATGTCGTAATACGAGCAGCTCCCAAGTGCAGCTGGGTATTATAAATGCAAGTTGTCTAAGCTGTTAACAGATAGTGTAGTCCCAAAAAAGCGGCGTACTCATTCTGATGATGCATTGAAACAAAATTTTAGCACATATAACTTGCGGGAAAGACATTAAAGATATAGTTCTGATTTAAGAATGCCTTTAGGCAGAGGAGTGGGGCTTCAAGCTCTACCTAAGCTATGATGGCACAATCTTCCTTAGCAGCTGTTTTTTAAGAATCACCAGCACTAGAAAGCTCACAACTAAGAACGCAGAAATAGGGCTTAATCTACCTTTCGAAGCGGGCTACTCTTTGAACTGATTAGAAGCGAAATACTTTTTAAAATTTTAATTTGTAAATAAGGGGACAGTCGCTAAAACCATACGTATCAGCTTCAAAACTCGTTCGCATATGTTCAAAACCTTAAAAAAAAAAACATGCATTTTTGCCATCAAGGTTGGAGTAACAATCACACACCAGCCTTCGCGTGATGGCGCGGACTGCCTTTCAATGTGCTAGACTGCCAACCACGCCATTGACCTATGTAGATCACGAGCACTGGTCACGATCTTGTTATTTGGTGATATCTGTCGTAAGTGTGGCCAGCTCCAGCGGATTATAATTGGGACGGGCTCTCCTAAATCTGCGGGTACGTTAACGAAATACGGTATGCCAACAAACCATGGTAGTTGTTTAGAGGTTGAGTCCTTCCGTGCTTCGCCTATGTGTTCCGTTGCGGCTTGCAAGAGCCTTGACTTTACCAGACAACGAAGTAAATACTAGGCTTGTTAGCGGGCAGAACAGTAAGTGTTAGCTGCGTCGTTGTTGTGTCGTTTACAATTTCTGATGCTGTCACCGTTGGAGTATAAACATTCTGCAAGGTTTTTTGCGGTAGCGCGCCGAATTTGTGTGACTGATAGTTGTATAGTAGTTAACTTTCTAGAAATTTTCTTCTCCGTTTGTGCTCTCATCGCAAGATTGATTTTTTGGAGTCAGATACCTATCCTGCGAATTATTTATGGTACTGTAACTTTTTATGGGGTAACCCTAGATTCTTTTCATAAATTAAATATTGATAGCGGTGTAGTTGCTTTCCTAAGAATGCAATAAATTTTGAATACGTTGGTTTTGTAAGTAGCAGTAACAACTATAAAATATTAATATAAGATGATTGATTTCTGTAATTCACCTACAGCGATTGTTTGAAACCTTTGGTAATGTATTTCTGCTGTGCCTTTGAATTGTGCTTTTTGGTACTTGTATTCATGTAAACAAGTAACAGGCAATAACATAGTATCAATGTTTAGCTTCTAGAGTTGCTTGTGAATTATTTGGGCTGATAAACAAAACTATCCTATGACGACCCTAGACGTGTTTGGTATGTAAAATAATGGCAGACATTTTTTAAAAGACTGTATTAAAATTTTATGAGATGCTCGGGTAGTCTTGCATACTCATTTAAATGTCTTATGGTTGACAGCAAATTACTTAAAGTTCGTTTTGCTTCTGTTTTTCTTTGAAGCTATAATTTGAACATTAAAGTTTCATAAGCCTGTAGTGGAGTTATTAGGTTTCATTTCAAATTTGTAGTTTGAATTCCTTCTGCCATGTCGTGGGAACAGTTACTAAGAGATAGAAAGTATGGATAGTAGCTCATGTTGATATAGCATGCTTATGAATGCGGTATTTCTAATATGAAGCTGTCAGCATTTGACAGTTTAAAAGAAGCATGCAGCAGTAATGTATAAGGTTCTTATTTATGATTTGGCAGAGCCAATCAATTTGTATTTAATTTTACACTTTTCTTACTCCTAATCACTCCTTTTGAGCGCGCACGCGATTTCATGACAGGTGATATGAATTAAAATGGGGTAGCTTAAAATCATTTCAATGGAAGGTGATGTAAGTTAAAATGGGATCTTGATCATCATTTATTTTATTTTGATTTTCATTGTTATATAATAACTCCTTCCAATTCAGATGTCTTTTGTTAGCAGCGACGTCAGTGCTGCAGTAGACTAAATTGTAAAGAACCAGCCATCTCAAGTTGATTCTGTAGGGTTTATGTGAGAAATAGTTCTGATTTTGACTTTGGTACTGAAAAAGCGCAAGCCTTTAGATACCTTTGAACAATTTTGGTTCCTGCACGCCTGATGTATATTTAATATTTATTTGCAATTCTAATTCATCATAGTCTGATCCTGTTTGGAAAACACAAACTCAGTGACACAATGTTGTTTTGCTGGTTTATTGCTTGCATATGTAGAAATCAATGGAGGGGAAAATACGAAGCTCTTCTTTTGTAAATATTTTGCAACTTTTTAACTGGCACCTGCAAACTTTTTCAAGGTGTTCTTCATGAATAATTAAATAGCAATTATTGCTTTAGCACTTGTGAGCTACTGACTTGTGACATGCTATGGTATTGTAAATTTGTTGTGAGTGAAGGGTGGATGCGTTAAACTGCTTTAACTTCATTTGGTGTGATGATGACTCTAAATAGTACTTGTTACATGTTTGTGCGTGTTTAATATATCACATTTGTTCTATTTGGAGGAGTTCACAATGATTCATCTTTGTTTTGTTCATTTTATAAGAATATGCTGATGTTTGGTAAGTGTCGTAGTTTGTAGCTTGGTGTTTCCTTTTGCAGTTTTGTGTAAATTTGTATAATATATACGTTGTATGTTTCTGAATTTTTGTTGAAGGTTATCCTCTTTTGTTAAGCTGTGGTTCAATTAATCCAGGCATGTTTTGAAAGATGGTCTATTCATCTGAAATATTATTAGCACAGCTAGGTCTCAATGATGGACAATAACAGTTTACTTCCTGTCATCTTTCACTGTTGTAGAGCATTTAAAAGATGAGTTAGTGGCGCCATGATTATTACTCATTATATCATGTCAATTTAGGCATCACCCGATTTTAGTTCTGTTATTCTTTGCATGAATAAATCCTACATCAGATTTAAGCAACAAATTTGCACCTTAAATTATCAGGTAGCATGTAAGTGATTTGTGTGTGATTCAACATAACCATTGTACAACTGATTTATTTTAGCACGTAAGCGGGACTTGCATTGTTGATGTTTTTGTCTTTACTTTGTTGTCTGCTTTATGTTCTATCTGCATCCTAAATATATTTAAAAGTTTTTTTGTTGTGATTGCATTTTCATGTATATGTATCTTGCTTTTATTATTATTTTTTTGTTTCTTACAGGCCTGGGTGACTGAAGTACACGCTTCAATGATTTAAGGATGTGTCTACCTAAGTTTTGGACAGTTGTAGCACTTGTGTGTTTGTCAAGTACTGTGGGTAAGCAAGAGCCATAAGCTATTGCTCTAGTTCCATCTCGGCTTTGTGCTCATGCCGTAACTTTAAAACTTCTCATTGCTTTTAGTGCCCTGCTCACATTTGTTTGACTAATTTTATAGTTGGCAGTTTTTTGTGTAAGAATACCCTTTTATATTCCTTCTAACATTTATTTTAAAGGTAGATTTGTAATTTTTGGATACTATCCTTGAAACACGTGTAGTTCTATTTGTTTTTGTGTTGAAATTGCGTCTTGTTCTTGTTTCGTGTTTTCATGCGTTTCGTATCTGACCCATTGTCTCAGCCTTGAGGTTCATGTGCTCTCTCAAGTTGAGTGCTTAACTATTTGGTTAGACTGATTAGATCGCTGTTGGTTGTTTTAGTTCGTTTATTATTGTACCCTGAGAGATCATACGCCGCTCATGACTTGCGACGTCCTAGCTGTGAATGGAGATTAGACTTCGATTTTGTATCATATGCGATCAGGTATCTGTTAACAAGGGCATGCCCGGGGAAATATCCTGCGACGAATTTGTTTAGGATGTTAAGATAATTGGTTGATGAAAAGAGCGCTTGTTTTTTCTGCTGTGCTTGCTACTATTTGGTTTCCTTCTTAACCCTGCAGTTCTATCTGCAAGCCTAAAGGAGCTTCCAGAGGAATGCTTTACCTACACTGATATAATCGATTCATCGCGAAACTGGGAAGCTAGGCCCCCGACATCCACTGCCGATGACATGGGGATGAAAAAGGGCTGGTACAGAATTATCGGTGCTGCCGGTAATAGTCTGAAACAAGGATATGACAGACCGATTCAGAACGAGAAAGACACGCCACCTAATTTCTGCGGCACGGTTTTGTCGGGAACGCTGATGGGTAATCATCCGGCAGAGGAAGAAGGTATCGTGCCGATGACCGTGTGTTTTCGCCAGCGTTGGTGCTACTACAGAAGCGTTACGACCTGTCCGTGTTCTGCGGAGAAGATTATCTACGTTCGAAATTGCAGGAGTTATTTTGTGTATTGGCTCTCTCCCACCGGAAGCCAGCAGCGATACTGCACTGGCAGCACGAGTTTAGAAGGTCCATCAGGTTAGTTTTATGTCTAGGTCGTTTGTGCGTTCTTTAATTTGTTGGTGCACTGATGGGAAAATGTTATTCGTGGGGGATTGGTACTTGTCTTAGTCAATAGGGATGTTTGAAAAGCTACGCTTCTCCAACTCTAAGGAGTCCTTTATTCCTTGTGATAAGCAGAAAATGTAGTGTAGCGCGTGAATGCGTGAATAAAGTGCGTGTAGCTTGTTGGATAGTCTGTGCTGTTGTTAACTCTGTCCGGAGTGTATTCAAGCATCGCCTAGTAGTTCCTGATGTTCTTGATGTGCATTTGAACTGTGAAGATCGATGATAGTACATAATACGTAGCTTGCTAAATGACGCTTGCCGCCCTTCACTGCAAAAACAAGACGCCAGTTCTTTATTGCCGTTTTTTATAGTCCTCAGTCAAAGTGGCGTTTTATTACTCAACGTTTCCAGCTTTTGCTGAATAATTGCGGGTCTGTGGCATGTGCGCGTCTTCGACTTTGCACTCGCAGCCCTTTAAATAAATAAAAAAGATGCCAGTTCTTTATTGCCATCGCTATGCTCCTCAGTCGAAGTGTAGTCTTTGTTTTTATTACTCACGCTTCCTACGTCGCTGATCGATTGCGAACAGATATACGGATAGAGTGGTGAGTCGAGTTGGTGTCATGGCGACTCATGCGCGCGTCTGTTTTGGCTTTGCACTTATTTACACTTGAAGCTTAGCCAGATATTTGCTCCTGTTTAACGTGTTTGGAGCCCCTTATTCACGAGGTGTACCGCGTCCGTAAGCCATGATCGAAGAAAGTATGATGATACGTCACATGATAAAATAACAAGCCCATCGGGGCACCTGATACTTTGACTCACAGCGATATGACGTCCTTATTAGGCTCCGCGGACCGACCTTAGGAAACTAGAGTTAAAAGTCGCAAGGCCTGCGCTTATGACTGCTTCGTCGAAGTTGATAGTAGCGTAGCAACTTTTTGCCTTTTTCACCAAGGCCCCCTTATAGTCATTAGCATTCTGAATGCCTGGCATCCCTTTTTGCAGCCCTTCATGGAAATAAGCGAAAGCAAGCACAACGGAGAAATCCGCGAGCTAGCAAAAACGTTAGCGTATGATGAGCATTTATTTAGAAATGTAGCCTACGGGAATATCTAAAATTTAAAGCTCCGATTTTCTTCACAGATGCTTTTGATCGCGTTCCCCATTTTCAGTTTGTTGATGGAGCAAGCATTGTGAATTTGGCTGCGAGCTGCCATTTTCTACTTATATGCCACGTTGTACAATGTACATAGAGTACAATCTTTCCGAGTGTCTCGTCTTATAACAGGCTAGGAAAGTGAATATATGTGTGCGTTTGTATGTCTGTGTGTATGGGTATGTATGTATACATATAATACTCTGACTCTTTGGTGCGTTTTGTTTACATATAAGGTAGATCTTCTGGTGCGCATAAAGCCTCGGTGGACTTCCACCCAATATTTTAGGACGACTTCTTGATTCATTTATCCGTTTGCGATTTGTTCTCCTGGCTGTACTACTGCTGCTCTACTTTAGTGGTTAACGGATCCTCCACAGCCATCGAGTGCCTGCAGCACGATATTCTAAGCGACGGCTCCCGAATGTGGGACCAGATCGGCACTGTGACCTGTGACAAGCACTACCTGGGCTGGTATAGGTTCCAAGGCAACGCTGGAACGGAGCTTGCGTCCTTATGCACACCAAACGATAAGCCGATCACGCGACTCGGCCAGCCCTGCGGTGCTGCGTTCCGCGGATGGATGGCAGATCGGCATCCCCAGCTGAGCGAAGGACGCGTGGAGCGGCGGATATGTCTGTCGTATGGAGACAGCTGTAGTTGTGAGTTTTTCGCTAACGTCGCTGTTAGGAATTGTGGAGGCTTTTATGTCTATCGCTTTGATGGCGTTCCGATGTGCAACGCTCGCTACTGTGGAGCGCGCTCGAACGAGACATCCATAGGTATGGTGTTGTGTTTTTTTTTTTTTTTTGCTACTGAAAATTTTATTTTATGTTGTATTTTTCCCTCTTTACTTTTGGCTTGTTTTATTAGTTATTCTTCTTTGTTGTTCATGTTAGTTTTGGTTTTAGCTTTTGTTGATTTTAAAGTCTTTTGAGTGGTTAGGGTGTCGCGAGAGAGCCGATTTATCTGCTTGAATCCGCAACTTTTGTCGTAAAGCTAATTTTCAGTTGCTTGTTCACCGTCAGCGGCCGAATCCTTGTTTATTTTTTCTGTTTCAATCTTTTGTTGGTTGTTGAATAGATATTTCGCTCATTCAACGAGTCTGCTGTTTTTTTTTTGGTGTTTTCAAGCTGAAGGTGATGTATCAGTTGTGTTGCCTTGCTTTTTTGTATATACGATTATACGATTTTCTCTGGTTCTGCTCAGTTTCTAATGCTAGAAAACCGGCCGCACCTGGGCCGCGGCGAGATATGTGCAAGATGTACAAGGTCATGTACGATCCCGACAGACTTTGGTCGTTCACCAGTCCCACAGTGTCCAAGTGTGACGCCCACTTGTATGGCAAGTATCGTTTTGGCTCGCTGTACACGCCCTGGAGAATCAAGGAAGGGTGTAGGGAAGAGGATGCACTCATCATTACGCACCGATGTGGAACTGACATGCAGGTAGGCTGACGCATGATGATATTTACAATCTGGTGAGACTGTGTTTCGGAAATTCGCGGAAATCCCTCTCTCTCTCTATGTCTGTCTCTGTCTCTCTCTGTCTCGTTCTCTCTCTCTCTCTCTCTCTCTCTCTCTCCCTGGCTCTCTCTCTCTCTCTCTCTCTCTTCCTCCCTCTGTCTCTCTCTCTCCCTTTCTCTCTCTCTACTTTTTTCTGGTGTAGCTTTTTATGATTAGTAAAGCATTTGCTGCTCTATTAATGGAGCTTGACCTGCCCCTGGTAGCAAGAGAACATTCTATGGTTTGCCATGCGTCTACGGGCAAAATTCTTCTTAGTCGCTATAGTCTGATAAGGCCGAGTACGTGTGTGGGTCTGGTTGTGGTATGTCTTACCGATTAGCCATGGGTACTGAGGGTGTCTCATCCTCCAAGAAGCTCAGATCTTTTTTTGTGGGCGTTTTTACATGTCTGGTGTTTGTTATTGCATTTTGCTATGAGAGTTTCGCTTTGTTTTTTTTTTTTTTAGCAATTGAACTTTATATGGTAGGCTTTTCTAATAGTGAACTGTACTGTGCGTTCATGGAGAGAGTTAACCTTGTTGTTGCTGTTAAACCTTGTTGCTGTTGTTGTTGTTGGCGGAGAAAATTGTCGAGCTTTTCACGTTCTGCGTGATTTTGTAGGGTTTCATGGAAGGTAAGCATCCCGTAGTGATTGACGGCGTGGTTGAGAGGATCATCTGCTTCACCGACGTCACTCAGACGCCATGTCAGTGCAGCAACACGTCTGCCGTTATGGTTCAGAACTGTGGTGACTACTTTGTGTACGATTTTAAGGGCCTGCCGTCGTGCAAGGCTCGCTTTTGCATGGTTGCGAATAACTCTGAAGGTATGTCCGCTGATAGGTGTCGTGCGATGTTGACTTTGTTTTTCGTGTCGCTTGCAGCACCGCCCTCGTCACTGGGAAAATATGCTATTATGTTGAAGCTGCTTCGCGATTAGAATGGAAAGCTTACGCCATTGCTGTTCGCATGCCACTTCTATCCAATATTTATGTCGCTTTGTTTTGTCCTCAAGGCAAGGAATGAGGTATCATAATCTATTAGTAATGATTTGTTTATATGTCAGTTCTTAGGCTTGATCCTTCAAAGCCTCCAGATTACGAAATTCCCGAGCCGTACGTCGAAGCGAAGTCTTCTCCAAGAGGCAAAGACGACAGTGAGTTTTCTTTTATCTCTGCGATGAGTATATTACCTATTTGCCATGGGTACTGAAAATGGAAAGCCTTTTCCGCCGAAATGTACGAAGGTCATACGAAGGTTTGTTCTCTCGTTAAGGGAAAAGGGGTGTGGCAGCAGAAAAGCAGAAGTCCTCCGCCCGCGGTTGCAATGATGATTAATACTTAATAAAAGTCCGTCACTGTCGACCAGTAGTTGAGTGTTTCTCCTTGAAAGTGCATTCGCATGCAATAAGTAATAAGCGCTGACCTGCTATGATTCCAAGAATAAAGAAAATAAGTAAATAGCGGACATGTACTTCTCAGCAAATTTGCATGATACATTAATGCTCTTGTCGAAGTCTCATGATTCTCACCAACGCGATAGAGCTTCCTGGTTGACTTAAGCACTGTCTATTCAGAAGCTTGTATGTTTGTTAAAGGCTTGTTTTTGTCTTATGTCTAGGCAATCAGAGGCATCTCATAACGACAACAACGGTTCTAGCGTTGATTGTCTTTATCATAATTATTTTGCTGGTGATCGTCATCGTTCTGCTGATCTTTGTCATGCGTCGCACACGGAAGGACCGCAAGCGCTCCTCTGTTAGTAGCAACAGTAACGAGAATAAGATGCTAATCGGTGGGCACACGCAGCGCCACGAGCCGGACTTCACTTCTGGCAAGGCTCTTCACCCTGCCCGCCCAGAGGATCCGCTGTTGTACGAGATGGGTCCAGCCTCACCTGTTGTGCCACCTACGCCGCCCCCAAGCCATCCTCCTCCTTCTGCACCCGAGAAGTTTCCGGGTGATTCGTCCGATCGTGGCTCGGATGACTCGATCATGGTAAAGGGGCCAGCTTCCGATGACGATCTCCACACAATACCGGAAGACGGAGAAGATCCTCCTTCGATGCAGGCAGATGGAGCTGTAGACGATTATGACACTCTCCTGAAAGAAAAAGACCATCACAAACCAAAATCGTATGAAGATTCGCACACAGATTCTTTGGTATAACCAGGGAATTTCATGTCGATATTTTGCTGCTGCTGCCGTTTTTGTTGTTGTCCTGTGTTTCAGGAAGCTACGTTTGTTTGTTGCTGGATCCCTTAGTAATTTTCGGGCATGCCAGGTACTCATAACTGGGAATTTCATGTCGATATTTTGCTGTTGTTGTTGTTCTTGTCCCATGTTTCAGCAGGCTAGGTTTGTTTGTTGCTGGATCCCTTAGTAATTTTGGGCATGCTTGGTGCAGTGAGTGGCGCCGGGATTTCTGTGTTATTTGAACTTAGAGTGGTGTCCCGTTGGGATGTACCATATGTAATATGGCATGGTTTCTTGATTGTGTTCTTAACAGACGTCGTAGAATCTAGGGCACTTCCGCGATTATGCAGAGTTTGGTTCCCTCCTTATAGTAGTCTTTATAGACGTTCGTTCAAGCAAAAGTAAAAAGCTGTAGCCCGAATTATTATTTAAATTATCTCACAGGGTTCATCTGCGACTTTTCTGCTATCAGATTTTGGGTACGCCTGGACTAGTATCAGCCAGCGCGTTTCCTATCGTTATGACCCGTTATCTGACTATGTCGCGAGTCTTCGACTTTTTTTATCGTACGATTTAGTAAAGGATTTATCCCAGTATCTGAGTCGACGAGCTCGTACATTCGTATGAGTTCGTAATTTCTTTCCAAGATGCATCATTTTAATCAGAAATATCTACCATGTTGATCGCACTAACCATGCGCATTCATACTTCTTCCTATTTATGTTTTGGACTTGAAGTGTATGGCCAGTGACTGCATATGTTGCGTTGCTGCATATTTTAGTTCGTACTTTCGCATGGTTTGCCTGTGGGCAATGTGTCGCAGTACTCATGTCTAAGCAACGACTTTTGGGTTGTCTTAGGATTGCCTGCCAGAGACCTTTTCTGTGTGGTTTTATTAAGTTGTTCATGGTTTTGGAGGTGCTTTTATAAATGACGGTGTTGGCATGTGAGCCGCATATGGTATTGCTTATGGCGAGTAATGTTGATTTGAGTTCCATGTCGTGCGCCAATGAATCCTTATTGTGGGAGCTATGGTGTTCTTCGATGCTTCGGCAAATCCTAATCTTATGTTCGAAAGATGTGGTGCCTTTATTGCTTAAAATGCATATGTGGTATGGCTTGTGTTCTTTTTGTGTTTTGGCTAATTTATTTGCGTGCTTGCACTACTTAAATAACTTTTGTCTCTGTCACCAAATTTGGTGGATTCTGGTCCATATCCCGCCCACTCCCCCTACACCTCTTGTTGGTGTTTGTTCCTTTTTGCCTATTGGGTCGATGTTACTGTCCAAATTATGCTTTTTCTGGGCTCCTGCGTTTTTAGTTACTGATTTTGATTTATAATTAAGCTTGTAGGCTACCTGTAACCAGTTGTCGTTCTATATATATTTTTATCATTTTTGTAACAGTACTCGCATAGTTTTGTTTATCCATGGATGGCTTGGACAGGATGTGGACGGCTGTCATTACATTAGTGTTGTATAGATAGGCGGTCTTCATTTTTTAAAATTTTTACAAAGAAACGTTTATTTTTGGTCGTTTGCGAAGCACGCATGTTTTTGTCTTGCAATGCAGTGATCATTTTAAATCGTTGTTTATAGTTGTGTAGAGAAGGAGCTACAACGTAGCCTCTTCCGTAGATCTTGTAGAGCTGCACTGCTGGGTGTTCATCTTTACTTTTTTTAAAAAATATTGTAAGGCCAGTTTTGTTGTCAGTTCAGGTCCTGCTCCCCGGTGTGTGTGCCGTATCGGATTTTCCGACATGTAGTGTAAGCGGTATCTGTGTATTTACGCGCGTCTTTCTTTGGCCCGTAATGTCGAAGTCCCATTGAAGATGTTCGCTTCGTAGGAGTTTTCTTTTGCGAGTGGTGGGTGACATCCATGTAGTCACTATGCATTGTAGGATTATCTATATTAGGCATAAGTTCTCTTAAAACTTCTCAAGTTTCCTTAAAATCGTAGTAGAAATTGTGTAGGTACTCTTGTTGGAGTGATTATATATATATGTGTATATCTATCTATCTATCTATCTATCTATCTATATATATATATATATATATATATAT
>QQSS02199519.1:0-25275 GCA_003687565.2 Craspedacusta sowerbii
TAAATAAATAAATAAATAAATAAATAAATAAATAAATAAATAAATAAATAAATAAATAAACAAATAAATAAATAAATTAAAACGGTTTAAAATGTTTTATCAACACTTGGCTTGATTTGGTGGATTCAGAACTTGACGTAATGAAAATTGTGTGCAGAACATAAATAGGCATGTAGTCACCTCCTTCATAAGTGCTATCACCGCAACTTTCCTTGTACCATTAGGGAAGTTTCCATATACACACCTTCATATTACTACCAGCAAATGATAAGAAGATACATTCAATTAAACTGTTATGATGCTATGGTAACAAGGAAAACTAGAGGGAAAAGGGAAAACGACACCATGACCTTACGTTCAGTACTTATTTGGTTTTATTTCTTTAACAAACGAAAACGAATCTTTTGTTGCGTGTGTATCAGGAATATGAGGAGAAGGAACATCATATAAGGATTTTGCTAAATGATAGTTATAGGTAGAACACGAAGAAATAGTGGGATGGAAGGATGGAGTAGAAGTAAACGGTTTGTGCATTTTAGGTAGGTCATATATACGCGCTTGAGTAGAACCACGAGGATAAACACGCTGTAAAATTCATCACTCAAAAAATTAGTATGTTTTAAAGTTCTCAAATATCGCTTTAACAATGTCTCCCGTTGTCTTGTAGGATCCACTGTAAGCTTCTTAAACGTTGTAGAATCACTCGGAATTTCGCTGACTATCATGACGAAGTCTTTACGATTCAAAACAACAACACCGTTTCCCTTATCAGAACAAGTAATTACAATATAGGTCTTTCTTCTTAGTCGTATTGGGTTTCACACTGATGTTAATTAGGTTACTAAACCAGTTTCCTGAATTCTAGATTTATAAGGGTATCAAGGCTTTCCTTCATAAGAAGTTTGTCCGGCATAGCGAACAAAAGAAAGCAAGTGATGGGTGTTCTACCAGATACTTTAACCTTCCTTATTTAGGCTAAAAATTTGTCCTTACTAGCAAAAAAATTAGTCGCACTGTAAGTATGTATTGTAAGGCTGTTAATATTAGATTTATTTTTACCTCGTTTAAGATTTCGTCTTACTTTAGTACTAAGGACCGCCTTCCTGAATGATTTAGATCCGGTGTTGTCTTTAAGTTTACTTGTGCTGGCTGTGATGCCAGTTATGCTGGAGAAACCTCCAGACACTTTTGAACGCGGGTCAAAGAGCATTTAAGCAAGGACAATGCCTCGCATATATGGAAGCATTTGGATGGAAGCGATTGCGAGAATGTATGCTCGGAAATGCGCTTTTCCATCTTAGATTAAGCACCGACCAACTTCCAGAGGACTTTTAAGGAGGCTATGTTTATCAACTGGGAGCGTCCTGACCTTAACACCCAAGTTAACCGCCTGACTCTAACTTTATCTGCTTAGTCTATGGCTTTCTCGCCTTTCTATTTTCTCCCTTCCTTACCTTTTCCCTCTAGCTTTCCTTGTTACCATAGTACCATAACACTTGCATATATAGATTGCGTGAGCGGTGGATCTCTGACAAATAATTTTGGAAAAAGTTGACCTTATGAAGTTGAATTACATAAATGTAAAGTCTGTATGATCATATTGTCCTATTTTTAAAACTTTGCGGAATTTAGACCTTTGATTTCAAGCCTTCGAGATTCAAAGTAGGATATTGTAATGTATAGTATGGAACGGTATGTGTATGTCAATCAAATGAATATTCCAAACGCAAAATCGCCATCTATAAGATGTGACTTAATATTTTCAACCACAGCAAAGGGAGCATTTCTTGTTTAATGTTTTCCCCAAAACACGGACTGTAAAGTACTTAAAAGGTCGAACTTCTCAACGTATACTTATAACCTGTTGTACTCTCTCAAAGACTTTGCTTTTGTTTGTCAGTAATGAAATAATTACTACATGCATCGATTGAACCATTCTTACATACGGGTACAACCTTAAGATATCTTTAGTGAAGATGGAACGCAAGATGGAAAGATGGAACCTCGTTTAAATTAATGGTTTCTAGTATTTGAGAGAGGATGGGCGAAGAAGTCCCTAGCTATATCAAGAATGTGTAGGTATGCAAATTTGACCAGAGGTGCTTGATCGGGTAATGCATTTATAGTAGACGATATTTCACCTACTGGTGTATTTGATAAAAAATACTTGGACATACGTTGGATCATTTCTGGCATCTAGTATTGTAATGTCTAGAGTCTTATCAACTGACGCAAAGTATAATGTTTTTTGGTGTGTACTTTCCCATTTAAACACACACTGCGGGCCTGTAACATTGCCTTTCTTTAATATTTTTTATATTTAATATTTTATTGTAATTGCTTTTATGTGTTCCCGAATGTTCTTGATACTATGGTTACTCTATTTTCTGTTGTTGAAAATAATCATGATAGTTTAGGATCTTGTGTCCATAAATCTCAATTAAATCGGGTTATTTTTCGTTTTGGGAATGGATTTTACCTTTGCGAACATCAATTTTCTTGCTCTGCTTTCAACTCCGGCGACTCGGGTTCGGTTCCAATGCATGTCACTGATGAGCCCACATAGGGCGAAACGCGTCTGGCGTTGGGGAAATGTAGGAACTGGTGAATTTCTCAACTTGGCTGATTTTAAAAATTTGTGTGGTCTTGTGATATGAGCCCCTCAGTACGATATTCGGTGCTCTAGGCCACACCAAACTTTACATCAAAGACTTTCATTAGTAATATATGGACATTACAAGACTTAATCGAGTTAAATCAAATGGAGAGCCTTACGTACGTTTGGTCCTGGCCAGGGGACTCGTCAGAGACTTTTGGTTGGAGTTTTAACTGGCCAAGAAACTGCTTGGAATCCCAGATGGAATTGAACTGATATTTTAATGATGTGCAACTGGATCAAGGGAGAATCACGACAGTCTCTGAGGCATCTCATTGCATCGCAAGAAAAACAAAAGACTTGAAAAAAATTCCAACCGCAGAATTTTCTACTCGCGAAAGACACGGACGTTAAAGTGCGGGTAATTCGGTCTCACTCGGTTAAAGATCTGCTCAATATGAACATAGACCTCAGAACCATTGAAAAAAGAAACAATTCAAGCAGCATGTACACACTTATCTTATTGATAAATATTAATCAATAGCACATCAGTTGATATACATGCATATGGAGCATATACATGCTATTATTTTGAGCAATGGGGAATCCTTACTATTGAAATTGTATACCTCAGATCCAAAATGGAAGTAGCAGCTGCTTGACTTAATTTGCGTCAATCTGCGAGTTAAACATAGATTACGAGAATCTCTTTGCATATAAAATAAACTGGATTGTCGCAGGAAGAATTTTTCTATTAATAATGTTATTTCGCTCTCGATGACCGTACAAGAAAAATTTGCGTAGCTCTTCAGCGCAAATGTCTAGTACTGAAAGTCCCACAATACCAGAAACAATGTTAAGTAAGGTGGTACGCAATGTGGTAAATGCCTTGCATTCGAGCAGAAAGTGGGTTGTGTCCTCAATGCTGTCGTAAGAGATACCGCAAGTGGGATCATTTGTATTTGCAAAGTCGAGCAGATATTTAAGAGCACGTATTTATGAGCACGTAAGCCAAGCCTAAGCTGTGATGAAAGCCTTAGGCCAAATGGGTGATGGATTTTATAGGTGCATTTCACAGGTGGTCGTATTCTCGTCAATGCAGTCTTTAAGGGAGCATAAGGATCAATGGTACGAAGGCTATTGTGTAAATTTATCCAGTCGGAAATTACCGAGGGAAAAAAAGAATCCTTGAACGTTGATGTACGACAGGCAAAGTTATCGAACGTAAATTTGCTCCGGAGTTGGTTCCCAGAAATACTTTGTGGTACTAAGGAAGACAAATAGGCCGGAAGGAACATTTTATTTATTTTCCAGAATAAGAGTAGTTTTTTACAACAGCGCTTGTCGGCTAATGGTTCCCAACCCAGGTCTTCATATCGTTTTGTTGCTGAGCTGCCCTTCCAGGCACCAGTAATTCCTAAGGCTACTTGGTATTGAGCAGACTCTAATTTTTTCAAGCTTGCATTGCTAGTTGGGAGTGCTACACTACGTCCGTGCAATCGAAGGATGGCCTGACAAACGATTTGTATATTGTAATGAGACTGTCTCTAGGGAAAAAGTTTCGAAGCCCACAGAGTAAGCCAACCCATTTTGTAGCTGTACAGGTTCTTGGTTGTGGGAGGTGAAAGATAAATCGCTATCTATACGGTGAGATAATAGAGAGGTATGAACACCTGCGTACAGTCACTATCCATGACTATGTCGCGAGTGAAGAAGTATAACAAGCAGACTCTTGTTCTTTTAACAACTGAACTATTAACCTGTTTTCTATTTACAAGTGTGCCCATTTATACGAATTCAATGTATAATTAAGTTGTACAACACCAGGATAAAGTAAATGGACTGCGTACTGTCAAGATAAACTTCGCGTGGTGCAATTTGCAATAACACTATTGAGACGATACAATCATAACACTCATTCCAAAACACTCATAAGTCCCAGATAAACTCGGTGATAACTACTTCCAAATACCACGATTACGTTCAACGACCAATACAGCCACGCGCCCGGAGGCAAGACTGCATGGCAAATGCAAGAAGGGGCAGCAACGTAACCACATAAGGTAATGCTTTGCACACCTACCAACCTAGCACAAACATCGGCGACAGACCATGGCACAAAACCTGAGTTAGCTGTTCATGTAGTCATTGGAGCCTCGGACTACGCCCAAATCAAGACCAACATAGGAGCAAGGATTGGGAAAGCTAGTGAGCCCGTAGAGAACGAAACACTACTTGGTTGGACAATTATTTCCCCTGATAAAGAATATGGCATCAGTAATTACAACCTAATTTATCAAAAGCAACTGGCATTACAGCCAGCACAAGTAATTCATAGAAAACACGGGATTTACTGAAAGCGTATTGATAATAATTTTATAGAAAACACGGGATTTAATGCATTAAGGAAGGCGGTTCTCCGAACTTCCACTTTGTTCTCCGATGAAAAGGACAAATTCCTAAATGAGGTAAAACTAAGGACCCTCGATGGGTAAATTCGTGTAAATCGTCAAGGTAAAGAATCAACCAAATAATTTTATGCAATAATTAATGTGGCGTTTCGTTCCTCTCTTGAACCATGTTCAGACTAATTGAACATGAATACAAAAAAGCAAAAATAAAAACAGCAGAGAACACATCTTCGAAATCGAACTAAAACAGCTTCGAGTCCGATTGCTCGTTAAGTGAGTTGGCGAATTTATGATGTTCAATCATCAAGCTCTCAATTACTCCCATGTGGAGCGTTTTGCATATCAACTGGGAACGCATAAACCTTAATGGCCGACTTAGCCACCTGACTCTACTTTATCTGTCTAGGTTCTCGTCTCATCCTAATTACTTTCTTCTTTCCTTGTTTCCCTAGCGGGAATTAAAATATTTATTTTTCCCGCGCGCATTGTATTTATCGTGTAAGTGTTTTTATACGTGTTCAATCTATGAACGATTGGTGTACTCGCGCCTATTCCGTATAAATAACCTTGTCAAGTTTGCTTGGTTAAGTTGAAAATGTCAATGGTTTTGTCGAAACATGCCCTTAAAATTTACACGAGTTGTTTTTTATCTGAAAGTAATTACCAATACTTTAGGAACGTTTTAATCGGTGGTAATTTTCGTCTGTCGTTTGTTTATGACGAATGCAAGATGTGAAGTGTTCAATCTATAATAAATACTGCCTATCAGTAACAAGCAAGTGATACTCTCGTACGTATTTATGAAGTTGAAAGCTCTATAGTCTGTCCACATAGCCTAAATTTAAAGACTTTTTTTGCATTTCCTTCTGCTGCTTCCCTTAGGAAGTAAAAATCAATTACAGGTCTTCGCACGTGTGCCGCCTTATATTTTGCAATGAGTTTTTCGAGCGTTCAATCACGATACAATTAGTGTATTTACTCTTTATTTATATGACTGAACTTATAATGTTTATTCATGCAGTATACAATGACAATGAATCTGTCGAAGCATGTCCTCTAAACCGAAATGAGCTTTTTTTTCTATTGAAAATATTTGCAAAGATGGTGCTTCTACGACCTCAAGCTAGATATATAAAGCAAGAAAAATCTCAATGCTAAATTTGAAGGGTATGCTACCGAAAGATAACATTTAAAAACAATCTCCTTTGAGTATATCTTTCAGTACTTTCATACAATTTCCTAACTTGTCTGGACATTCTTCAATGTAGCCATCCATCCAAAGTTCATGTGAAAGTGTTTGAGTAGAGACATGTAAACTGCCGATCTGTTTATATAGCGTAAGATTTATAGAAGGAAATTATCTCTGAAGGATCCTTAGCGTATGGACAATCAAAGGGATTAGGCCTGTTTTGGTCATTCCAATTCATGATCGATGTTTGATACGTGGTCATATTGTTGTTTCGCACAACCCCTAAGCACAAAGGAAGTTGTCTTGCCAACCATCAAAATCTTCTGGTTCAAAAATTCGTATGCACCTGGTACTTTGAATTGGTCCTGAAGAAGACCACCGAAAGTGATACGGTGATTCCTGTGGAATGCATAGATAGTTATCTTGCCATTCGTGCGGATCAGACATCTCATTAAAGTTAGTGCACCTCATTCCTTGTATTGCTCCTGAAAGAGAAAACAGAGTCCTTGGCTTGTAAAAATGCATTTTGCAGAGCCCACTTTTAATCTCATCATGTTGTTTAGGGAGCACTAACCCACAAAAAGTGAATCATTATGCTATAGAACGTGATATCAGAAGCTTGTATGGTGCCTCCCTGAAAAAAAAAACTTTTAGTCATTTGCTGCCATCCAAAACTTTTAGAAGTGACCCAAAACATGGTGTTTTGATGAAAATGGATATAATTTTGATTTTTTTCAAGCGTTTATCTATTTTAATGGATTTAATGATCACAAACGGCATTTTGCGACCCTCTATTTTCCTCACTTAGAGTTATTCAGATGAGACTAATACTGGAAAACTTAATAAAAGAGACATACTAATTGCCCATAAGAATTTAATTATGGTCCATATTGTCATTCAGGAGTTCCGATTGTCGGGCAGAGTGACGTGAGGCGAGGAAAAATAATATAAATTTTTTATGTAAACATTTTGGATCAATATTGTAGTCGATTTCAAAATTCAAAAAAACGAGGGTATGCATGTACCTCAACTTGAATCCTACACAAGATGGAGTCACTAAATGTTTATTTTATTAGTTATTCATAATTATGCGGATTCATTTATCAATAAAAAATTGGTGTTTAGTAGTTCAACTGATAGTTTAAACCCTAAACCATTTCATATCTAAAAGAACTGGCTTATCAACAGCCCGAATGCAAAGCATGAATGTTAAAATTTGGTTGAAATGCTAGACAGAACCTTTTAAGTAAGAAAGAAAGTTAGAAATTTACTCTCTCTTAAACTCCTACTCTCATGAACTACTCATAAGGTTGCTATCTATACAAAAACGTAACTATAATCGAATCGACAGCTAGAGTTTGCTTAATTGCTGATGATCCCTTCACCATCTGGTCTCCATGCAGAATGTTACAAACAACTCTATACAAAAATATTATTAAAGTTTAAGTACGTCTATGATCACTACATATATAAAGATTATCTGGTGTAGACGCCACACGAAAACGATAACTAATGCAAACAACTTAATAAGAAACACGAGTTACAACGTAAACATGTTTGTTGTTCAAAACATGTCCTTTTCATGACCTGCCTGTCATGACAGGGGAGAAATATGATAAGAAGCAGGCCATTGTCATTGGATGGCATCATACAATAAAAGAACAAGGTTATGTTTCGTTTAACTTAACTTTATGGAAAATAAAGTAATTGAAATAAATTAGGGTATTTTTCTTTCCTTACCATTTTGTGACCAAACAAATCCTGGTCGAACCCATCCGGGTCTCCAATTCCAACACAGGTTATTATTAGCCCACCCATGTGGGTCCCCCGTTTCAGAGATTAGCAGACACGTCATATTTGGTAGAACTCCGGTATAACTCCAAGCAAAGTGATCAGGCCATCGTGGCCAACCACCTTCGTTAAAGAAATACACAATTTTTGTAGATGTAAAGACTATATATCCGTAGGGATGGAAAAAGACTTAGAACATTATGTAGACGTAAGTGACAAATACCGGGATGATGATACATGAAAAATCTATCAAAAAAGAATATTCAAATGCATATGTGTGTTTATCCAGTTATTTCTGGAACTGCTACCTTTGTCACAGTTAAGGCCCGCGTAATTATCTTCGCAAGAGCATTGGTATCCAGGTTCCTCACATGTGTCAGTGCAGTTCCCATACATGCATGGTCTTACTTTGTGGCACATTGGTCCAAGCTGAAACATGGAGAATAAGTACGATCGAGTGCTCAAGAAAACGATTACCAGGACAGATTGCATTGGCACATCTTTCTTTATTTTCTTCGGACTATGCACGTCTTCCGTCCCACTAGAATTACTTGAAAACTTAAGCATATGCAGTAAATTTTTTTTTGTAAGTTCATTTCCATAATCAAAAAGTTCAACAGCAAAGATGATGCACTTCAATATTTACGTTGTTCGTGTCATTTTTAGTTTTTATGAATTTATTGACAGAAAAATTAATGAACCTACATTTTGGACTGGCCGAATCCTCGTTTCGAAGTAACTCCAGCCATCGCGCACTTGAAACCCCACATTGGAGTCTCTGGAATCTTTTGCATTCAGTTCGCAATCGTTGCTTCTCTCGGAGACATTGATTGATCGGCACTTATTGTTAGATATGCACTCTAAAAGGCAGTCCTTGAAGGAGATGTCCTTCAGCATCATCAAGGAAGAACTATTCAGGATTTTGCCAAAAACTTTCACTGAGAAATCAGCTTGAAATTTTGAGCACGCAGGCAATCGCAAGATATCGCAATTCACCAGTGCAGAGGCCAATAAACCGTATAGGACGCTGAAGAAAAATAAGAAGTAAAAGAAAATTTATATTACCACATTTCCAGTAAATGCTGATTCTAATATTAAGGCTCAGTGGTGTTTCAACACATTAAGAAATAATGCTTGAAGATCTACCTGAGAGCTGATGTGATGCCTTTTTACCAAGACCAAGTGAAATTGTCTTGAAAAAGACTTAATTACCTGTAAGGTACGCAAACACTTTCCGAATAGTTTTCGCGCGTCCGATGCCACGATCAAAAATTCAAACTATAATTCGTCAAAAATGTTTTACCTCTTTATATTCATTATTTTTCAGCTCTTGTTTTCAACACAATATGCACCGCTTGTCTCAGCAAGGGAGAACTTACATTCAAGTTAACGTTCCTTAAATTTTACCTCTTTCCTGGCGACAGGTAAGACCAATGCCCTATTATTCCGCATGGATTGATGATTGTGAATTCTACTATAGTCAATGAGCATTCTGAATCGTTTTAGAAATGCATTTCCTTTAGTTTTACGGGCACTGGATAAATAAAATATGGCTCCATGGTAAGAATATGGTTCCTAAGGTTCCAAGAACATGAAAACACGGTTCACCGTGCATAATTTATGAAATTTTTTGGCGATTCAAATATTTTATTGAAACTTAGGCATCATTAACACTGCAGTGCAGTGTATTGGACAGGTAAGGCACTGTTTTAAATATGCCAAACATAGTGTCAAGTTCCCGGTCCTTGTGAGCCGATTGGGTGTAAGCTTCCTGTTTAGTTCTCGTGTTGCTTGGTTAGTAATGAGCCAGGAGTTTTCCCGGATGCGCAGTACATCGATTGTGGGCGGTAGCAAAATGATGCCATTCGTCGGATGTTGCTTAAGCCTCTCAAGGAGCTAAAGAGCTCGTTACATGCCCTCAAAGCGAGGCTCGGACGATTGTTCGATTTTCCAACGATCGTGACACTGATATCCCACTGTACGCTACTGCCAGGAGACGCTCTTCGTGAAAACCTGCCCAGCGGACGACGAAGTCGTACTGTGCTGCTTACGTTTTCTTAGGAGATTCGCCAAACAGGGTAAACTGTTGTTTACGCTGTTTTGTCCTAATGAGAAAGGATTCGGTAAATGGTCCACAGCGCCGGAGCTGTGATGTTCTGGTCCGAATGCTTGCAGGTTGATTTGCCGTGACCTGCTGTTCTGGACTGTTTTATCCTCATAGTTTTGGTGGTTGTTACGCCGGCAGCTGTTGTTCTGAGTGTTGTAGTGACGCCTACCGATCGTGTCGTCATTAAGAAAGCTAAACAGCCAATGCAGCGGGCATCGCCAAATTATTAAACGCTGTTAGGAATTTTAGCTGAAATGTATGAAAACTACCCAGATAACTTGCAAGTCGATTTAGGAGCATTGAAACTAGCGCTCGTGTCAAAACGCGACATTTGCTTGGAGCTAGATAAGAAAATTTTGGACAGTTTTTCGGAGGATGAGGTTGAAGAAGGAATTGCGGAAGAGAATATAGGGGCATCACAATTTTCCGATGAAATAAAGGCCTTAGTTTGGGTTCGCCATGTGATGTAAACAAAGGCAACTTAGCTTGAGTGCAGGAATTCCGAAAATAGGGTAAGAAGACCTTCCATTGAATCGAAATCCAGAAGATGCTTTAGTGTTCGCTTGCCAAAACTTGGACTCGTCAATTTCAACGGGGACCAGAAAGTTTTCCAACATTTTTTGAATAGTTTCAATGTGTAATTAATGGCAATGCTGGGTGAGGAAAATCTGAAGAAAGTACCTGCAAGGGAGGGAAGATGTGGTGTGTTGACGATCGGGTGACGGCGCCGGCCCTGCAAGGCTTTGGCTTTTTCACGGCAATAGCCGCAAGCTATGTTTTTGTTATGTATGTTAAAGTATATAAAGCTAAATGTTATTGTAAGACAGTCAGTCAGTCGGAGTTGGGAGTTGGAGCGCAGCTCAAGAGAAAAGTTATTTTGTAAGTTTCTTGCTCTTGTTCTGTTCGTCTGGGTGTACTTGTCTAGGTGCTGGGTGGTAGTCTCTTGATTGGTAGTATCTTGACTGGGTTTTGGACGGCCTATTCTCTGTCGGAACGGCTAAATGGGCGGGGCAACCTTGCAAAGGAGAGAAAACGGAACCCAGTGAGCGTGTATGTATCGGAGTGTGCGGCTTCCCAACAATTAATTCACGTACATTTTCTGCATGGTCCATACCAAGCCGGAGTTCAACTGTGATGCTTTTGCAGGTCTTGCTAGAATTGCATGTCGGATTTGTTTGCAATACTGTTGGACTAGGGAGAAGCTGTTGCTGTTTTTTTTTCTTATTTATGTTTTTTATTTTGTTGTTGTCTAGTCTGCAAGCATCGGTCTATTGTTAGCATTGCATGTTGCATTATTGTTCCGAATATTGTCTTCGATTCGAAGCGCTTGCTGTTTTTTTATTTTTCGGTTTTGCGGTTTTGCGACTAGTCTGCAAGCATCGGTCTTTAGCTAGCACTGCATGTTGCATTTTTTTTCCGAATATTTTCTTCTATTCGAAGCACTCGCTGTTTTTTATTTTGCAAATTTGCGGTTTGTGACTAGTCTGATAGTATTGGTCTGCTCTATCCAGCATTGCATGTTGGATTTGGTAGGATTGGAGATAACTGTTTTTTTTTTTTATTCGTAGTAGCGTCATTAATTTGCGGTTTTGTGGCTTGGCTGCAAGTATTGTATTGTAGTGTAGACTAGACCTTAGGGAGACAATAAGATCCACGGGACGGGGTATTCTCTTCACCAAAAATGGCGGAACTTACCAGTTTGAAAAAGAAGAGGGGAGCCCACCGGTTTGTTGTGAAGACAAAATTACAGTCCTCTGAATTAATAGTCGCTGCGTATACCATTGACAAAGCGAGAGACCTTAAGGCCATTAAGGCAGAAATGGTTAGGAAGGCGGAAGTTTTAAGCGATTTAGACGAGCACATCTTAAATTTATCGCTTGAGTTTGGTGATGAGGCACTTAATAATGAAGCTTTATCAGCTTCAAATTATTCTGAGGAAATTGCAAAAGCCGTAAGCAAAATTGACCAGGTTTTCGGCGTTCACGACGATGATGTAAGCATTACTCGTCGGGCTTCATCTAATTCTGAAGCAGGAACAGGTAGCACTGGGGTATGGCAATAGGACGGGGCGGGAGAGTAAAGCTTTTAGAATTAGAGCTAACTAAATTCAATGGTAACCCCCGTGAATATCAGGCATGGCGTGATTCCTACGACTCACTAATTCACCATAATTATTCACTTAACGATATTGGCAAGTTTAATTATTTGCAGTGTGTCCTTGGTTCTGCTTTGAATTCAACAGCAGTCACGTCAATAACGAAAGAAAATTACTTGAATGCCGTAGAAGTTCATACTGACCGCTTTGGAAAAAAAATGTCGTCATTTTGCTCACATGCACGGACTAATGAAGATTCTACGGTAAGCGATGGTGGTAGAAATGACCTTAAGCAATTGCGACGGGTGTATGACCAGGTAGAGTCAAACTTAAGAAGTTGAAAATTGCTCGGAATAGAATCGGACAGTTACGGGTGTTTGTTGGTACCGGTTATTTTGAATCATCTACCAGACGAGATGCGCCTTATAACGAGTCAAATTTTTAATTCAAAAGCGGGAGTCTGTGAACTAGACGAATTATTGGCTGCATTTAAAGGCGAGATTGAAGCGCAGGAAAGGGCTGGACTAGTTTCGGCAGGTTTTGAAGCAAAGCGTGACGGTGAATCGGGGAGGCCATCTGCAGCTGCGCTTTACACTGGAGATAGTGAGGGTTTATGCGCATTTTGCATCGGCAAGCATGCGTCAGGCAACTGCAAAATAGTAACAGATCCAAGGGCTCGCTAGGCTCAAGTTCAGCGAATGGGTAGGGTTTTTATATGTTTAAAAGCGGCCATTTAGCTAGGCATTGTAAAGCACCGGCACACTTAAGGTGTCCATGCGGATTCAGACATCACCCCAGCTTATGTGATCGGAGGGGTGTCTCCGGGGCTGAACAGCGGGTGTATGTGAAGGGGAAGTCGGAAAAACCTTCAGTAAGCTGAACAATGTTTGTGAATGCGTAAACTTCCATACTGCTACAGACAGCCAGGGGGGAAGTTCATAAGCCGGGGAATGGAAGGCGACGTAGAGTTAGGGTCATCCTGGATACAGGGTCACAAAAGTCGTACATCATCTTTGCGTGAAGAGCTGAAATTAAGACTGGTTGGCGCGGAATACCTCGCAATAAACACCTTCGGCAATGCCGACGCACCCCTACAGAAATGCAACATTGTTCAGCTTGAGATGAGTGGTCTTGGCGGGAAAAAGGGAGTTTTTATTTGTGCTTGTGTTGTCCCCATGATGTGCCCTCCCCCGGGTCATTTACAAGTTGAATTCGTAAAGGAAATGTACCTTTATCTGCGGTCACTTGAGCACCCCGACGAGCGTCATCCGTCCGACGGGGAGAATTCCGATGGGATTGAAATTTTAATCGGCAGTGATTATTATTGGGCATTTGTCTATAATGATATAATTAGAGAGGAATCGGGCCCCTTAGTGGTTAAGTCTTTGTTTGGTTAGTTGCTTTCAGGTCCCATCCAATCTATGGGTGATCGTGCGGGTGATTACATTTCACAAAGCCTATTAATAACTTCCTTTGAAAGTGAGCCCCAATCGGTGTCAAGGTTGTGGGATTTGGAGACCTTAGGTATCACGCCCGAGCAGAAGAGTGTTGACGTACTAGGTAGATTCATGGAAACGGTTAGGTTTAAAGGGCCTAGGTACGAAGTATAACTTCCGTGGAAGGCAGATCATGATACTCTCGCTGACAATTATGAGCTCAGCAAAAGCCGCTTGTTGTCACTTTTGGAGAAGCTGCAAAAAGAGCCGGATGTACTTGCCGAGTATGGTGAGGTGATGAGTGAGCAGATCAGATGTGGTGTTTTGGAGAGGGTAGCCGATCCCGTTCATGCAATAGGATCCACTTACTATATGCCTCACTATGCCGTTCTCCGCCAAGAGAAGGAAACGACGAAGGTGCGCATCGTCTTCGATGCCAGTTCAAAAACGGTAGGACCTTCTCTAAATAATGCGTTGTGTGAGGGTCCTTGTTTGCTGCCTGAACTCATTAAGGCGTTACTGAGGTTTCGCTTGTTCACGGTAGGAGTGATAGAGGATATTGAAAAGGCTTTCTTGGAAATTTAAATAGCCGAGAAGGATCGTGACTTTCTCAGGGTGCTGTGGGTGCGGGATTTGAATGAGCAAATGCCAAATATAGAGGTCTTAAGATTCACACGGTGTGTTTTTGGAGTTACGTCGAGTCCTATTCATCTCAATTCGACGCTAAAACATCACGTCTCAAAATACATTTCCATGCATTCCGATGAGGTGGCGGAATTAGAACAATTCATGTATGTCGATTCTTTAACCTCAGGGACCGACAGTCATTCGGAAGCATTTAAGTTTTTACATAGCGCAAAAACAATTCCGTCAGAGTGTGGTTTCAATCTGCGTAAATTTGGTACGAACTCCACTGCTTTAAAGGAATTAATAAATGCAAAATGGCCCGGTTCAAATACGGCGGCAGAACCAGGAGAGCTTAGTTATGAACGCGTTGCCTAGCTTTAAATAACCCAAGACAAGCGGAACATAAGGTTCTGGGCGTGTCATGGGATACAAAACGGGATCAATTTGTTTTCAAGTTTGACCACATTTTATAAATTTTAAAGGAAATCCAATTTACTAAGCGTGGCGTGCTGCAAATTATTGCACGGTGTTTCGACCCTCTATGTATGGTTAGTCCTATTTTAGTGACGACAAAAATGGTTTTTCAAGATATTGGTCGTCTGGAGATGAGTTGGGACGAGCCTTTAACAGAAGCGCATCGCAGGCGTGTTGATAGATGGTTGCGGGAATTGGCTGACATGGGTTCGATCCAAGTCTCCCGTTTCATTTTGTTGAATGAAAGGCTCTCATTAAATTCTGTTCAATTAATTGGGTTTGCTGACGCCAGTAAGTTAGGGTACGGGTTAGTGATCTACGTTCGCTCATGTCAAGGAAGCGATGCATTTGTCTCAATGATAATGTCAAAGGGTAGACTAGGACCTATAAAGGACCAAAGCATCCCAAGACTCGAGCTGCTTGCTTGTTTGTTGCTTGCAAGAGTGGTGTTCATGATACAATTAATTCACATAAATTTTCTACACTGTCCGACTTTGCTCGCTTTAATTATTTCTCCACCCAACTCGTAGAGGCAGCTGCTGGCACGATTGCTGGCTTTCTTTACGTATGTGAAAACTACAACTAAGCGGTCGACATCTTACAAGAAACATAGATTTGGGAAAATGTCGTTAATTATCTCTTCTCGTATAGATGCGTTCATAAATCTTCCAATTGTAACTGACAGCTTGGCTGTGGGAAATTTCATAGGCTCGACTAGAACGGATGCTGCGATTGTACAAACGTAGGATTAGTCTTGTACACGTTGTGAAGGATAAAGGATACTGTTGTTCGCCACCACTTGACTTTGATCTAGTTCTTGATTCTAATCTTAATCTGACAGTTTTACAACTCCAAACGTTGATACACTCACTGCAGAAAGTAGACTATTAACCCTCACAAATTAGAAGCAATGTAAATTCAACTAGACATAATAGCTGATGTACAGAAAACACAAACAGATAATGACTGATGACGAGAACACGCAAACAGAAAGCACCCTTACGAAACTGATTAACTTTCAGGAGGAAGTTACTGCAAGGAAGTAAGTAAACCCTTTCTTTACACTCCGGGCGCCAAAAAAATTAATATGCTATACAGGTACGATTTTAATAGTTCACAGCTTGGGGTTCTATCTTTTGAAGAACGTTCGTCGCCGCGATTCGTACCGGACGACCAGCCGTATCTGCATCCGTATGACGCGTTGTTCAGCGGACTTAAATCCTCTCAATCTTCCTGTGTCTTCTTCTTGGACATCACGCAACTCGTCCTCCGGCGATAGTTCCGTGGGATATAGCTCTGGAATGGGTGTGTCCATTGTTAAATGGTTGTTTGGAACCTTCGCGAAACATCAGTTGAGCGTTGACGCGGGGAGAGTACGGTTCTTGAAGTGTCATGACAAAAATCGAGGGACATTCTTTCAGTTGCTTTCATTAAAGAGGCAAGAGGGCATACCGAGCGTGATGTTCTACGACAAATGGCATCAATGTATGATCCTCTTGGGTTTGCCCCGGCCGTGACACTGGTAGGAAATAATATTTTCCGCAGAATATGCAAACCAAAGGTGAGTTGGGATGAGGAGCTCCCGGTGGAGACGTTGTAAGATTGGAAATGGTATCTTCGAAATCGTGCAAGTGTGCTGGAGGTTGAACGCGCCATTTCTAAATTCAAAGAAGCAGTCAAATCGTTCAAGCTGCATGCGTTGGTACGAGCTTGGCACGTCCCAGTTTGGGATGCTAGACAAACTGGGACATGTGAAGTGTTGTGCGCAATGTGGCTGCACGTTTTGAGGCTCGCGAGGAATGACACAACAATTCCTCGCTTGAAATTGGTTGTAAGTCATATGGCGGCAATCTTACTTGAAAATGCAACCAGAGCATTGTCGGGAACGCAAATACAGCGCATTTGTGTACAGTACCACAGTACCACAGTGCTTCACTGGATTTGAAGTGAAGGAAGGTACAAGTAGTTCTTCAGAACAAGGGTAAATCACATTTGTGGGAGAGATTTCATTGAGTTGAGGTACGTTACGGATGAGGAGAGTTCTGCTGAAATTGGTAGCAGAGGTTGCAACATCTATCAAGTGCTGGACTTTTGGCTGAAAGGACCAAGATGGTCGGGTAACTCACAGCTATGGCCAGAAAATCCGATGCTGCCGATAACCATTAAATCGAAAGCTGAGACTCTTAAGCACTGAGAGATTTTGAGCACAGCTGTGACACAACTGGACCAGTTCTGGAAAGGTTTGAATTAAGGAAGACGCTCCGCATCACTGCATGGTTGCCCGCTTTGCTACAATTGCAAGACAGAAAAGCTTGCACCCCAGAAAAGAACCGCCCACTGAATCGGAAATCGCAAGCGCAGAGACTAACTTGGTCCGTGAAGCTCGAAGGTAGATGACCGATAGAGATACCTTTGGCATCGACCATGCCAAGTTAAGCCTGCAAAAGAACTGCGAGGGTGTACTGGCTAGCATGGGACGCATCATTGGAGATTATCCTATCTATTTGCTGAAGGAACGTCTTTTAGCAGAAAGGGTTGTGCAGATAGCGCATGTGGAAGCTATTCTTGGTGAAGTTGGCTTGACCATGGCAAAGCTGCTTAATAGGTACCAGGTGCCCTAGTTGAGACAAATAACCAAAAAGGTTATGCGGGCGTGTCATGGTTGCAAATATTTCATGCTGCACCACTGCCAGACCCACCAGCTGGACTGCTTCCTCGCGACCGAACAGAGGGAACTATGCCTTTTCAAACCATCGGCTTAGATTATGCAGGTCCGTTCATCTACAAGAAGATAGGATGGAAAAGCATACATCCTTTTATTCGCATGCTGTCTCTCACAAGCCATTCGCTTATAACTGGTGTCCGACCAGACACTAGAGGAGTTCACGCGTAGTTTCAAAAGGTTTGTCTGTTGTAGAGAATGTCCCGAAAAGGCATACTCCGACAAATTTCCCACCTTTCTTGCTGCATCCAAGTGGGTACGCAAAATTGCTGCCATAGAAGAGTTCCACGTCTTTCCTTCCAATCAATGCATCCAATAGCAGTTTACCTTAAACAAAGCCTCATGGTGGGGCGGACAATATGAGAAACTTATTTGACTCGTGAAGCAGTCCTTGTTCAGGGTCCTTGGGTTATCTAAGTTGAGACGGGAGGAGCTTGAAGATGTCCTAGTGGATGTTGAAGTCACTCTGAACAATCACTCTCTAAGCTACTTAGAAGATGACGTGCAGCTACCAACATTATCACCGAGCATTATGGTTTTCGGGATGCCACACCATCCGCTGTCCGAGGACGCTTGCATGATAGACAACCGCGACTTACGAAAAAAAGCAAGATAAGGGAAGTTTTGTAAGGATCGCTTCAAGCAGAGATGAAAAAAGGAGTATGTCAGATCACTGAGGGAAAGACATGGTGTACTGACGGGTTCCAGGGAAATCTAGCCAAAACCTGGTGACGTAAGAATTTTGAGGGAGAAGAGAAAGATAGAAGTCTCTGGAGAATTGGAGTGGTAGAGAAGCTTATTGAAGGCAAAGATGGAGTGGTGCAGGTGGTGAAGATGCGATCTGGTAAATCTCAACTCAAGCTAGCGGTGCAGTACCTTTATCCCCTAGAACTGTCTTGTGACGCTGAAAATAAAGTTGATGAGGGCAACGTGCGAACCGATCGTAAACAGAGGACGGCTGCAACGATCGCACTAGTTTGCTTAAGCGATGATGCGGAGGAAGATCTCCCTGCGGTTGAATAAGCAAAATTATCAACTTGTTGCTAAATTTGGGGAGTTTTCGTGGTGAATACTCGAAACTGAAAATTCCGAGAATTCTTATAATTACGTGGGTTCACTTTTAGTTTCCAAACGTTAGTTTTAATTATGCGGGGTTGTTTCGCTGGGGGTAGTAAAATTATTTGGGTTAACTTTCGTGTTTCGGGTGAATGATATATGAAATTGGCGGGCGAGAATTTATGGTAAGGTCTTCATGTGAGTTTAGTGAGGGGGCAAGTGTCATGTCAGTGAGGGAGCATCAGTACGAATAAAATAGTATAATTCATGTGAGTTCTTTCGTCGTTTCTTTCGCGAATTTACGGCAGCTTTAAGCTTTTTAAAAAATTTTGTCATTGAAGATGAACGGTAATTATCCAAGTGGAGCATAAAAAGTTAGAGCAAGGAAGGCAGCAAAAGACTCGCAGAACTGCCATGGACCATATAACCTGATGGCTTGATCAAGATCGAACTTACTTTAAGTAGCGCTAAGAAAGCAATGCTAGCTTTTCATCCTACTTTCGCCAGTTAACGATTGCTATAAAAATCGTTTGTCAGAATTCGGCTACGAGAAAACATCTGCTACTGGCAAAAGTAGGTGTAGCATCTCTATTAGAAGCCCTTTTTGTAACTGGATAAAATGCACTGCTGCCAAGGAATGTAGACCAATAAACCTCAAACATGTGTTGGAGAAATTCTCCTTCACCGCGTCACTACCACAAAACATTGATAACAATTTAATCTCTAAAAATGACCAAGTTTGTACATAGTTGAAGCAGGAAATCACGATAGATGACCCCATGACCCGTAACGGATATGTGCCGACTTGGTGAATACATCTATTAATGCACATTTTACATCTTATGCATATACTTTTTTTATACCTTACTGCTTCTGCGGTCTCAGGACATACCCGTTGAGGTGGATGGATGATTCTCAGAGAACCATGCCAAATTAACTATGGTCTGGACTAAAAGATGCTTTGCAATTTTGTAAACGTATCTTTTGTCACAAGGAACGTTTCGTTTAATTATTATGTGATTGTTATGGTTATGCATGTTATCGCAAATTTACGACGGAAACAGACCATCGTCCCTGAGTAGGTTAATCTTCATGAGCATGATGTTTATGTTACACTCTCAAAAAGATCTCAAAATGAACATATCGAAAAAAGGTCTTCAACAAATTAGACCTTTATCATGCTCAGGAGCATGATATTTATGCTGCAATTTCAAAAAGATCTCACTATGAACATATCGAAAAACACCTTCAACAAATTAGACCTATATGCTCTCAAAAAAAGAGTAGAAGTAAAGATCATAGCGGAATGAGAAATATTTGGACGTCAGCCGATTCAGCGTACCAACTGACTGTCAAAATGAACCAAGTCGAACTGAACCTAAAGAAATCAAATCAAGAAACCGTTCTAAATCACATGTTATTGTCAAAAGAAGAGTCGAGAAACATCCCCGATAAAATAAATTAAGAGTAGCTCCTTTAGTTTACCGTTAGCAGGGTCATTTATGTTTTGGCGTTCAAAAAAGGTCCACATAATTCTTCACGAACGCAATTTCGAGCTCAACTTGAATTTTATATTAATTTATGAAATGCTGCCGTTCCAATCTGAATTGCTCCGTCTTTGAAGATGTCCCCCCCCCCCGTCGAAGACGTCCTTTTCTCCCGTTTACGACACCTTTTGCCTAGGCATCCACTTTCATCGTCATTTGGCTTTGAATCTTTACTCTAGTAATTGCAATTTAATCCTTTTAATGAAGATAAAAACCTCCAGAACGAATAAATGTCTAGAATGTATTCGTTTTATCCCCCTACAGCTCCGACATATATGCTGTTCTCCATGCAAAAGATACCTGCACTCTAAATGTTCTGATATTACGTTTGAAATGTTTACGTACACCAGTTAGTGATATGTTCAAGCTGTCTCCAACGCAAACTGCCTTTTACATCTATCAACGACGAAAGCTTGATGTTAATTCTAAGAGCCCTAGAGGACCCAAGGCAACTTAACCTAACCCTGCTACCCAAATACAGCATTCAGTTCGTCATAAATAAAATACCTGGTCATAAGGTAAGTTTTAAGGAACTTTTTTCAGTAGAAACTCCTCCAAATATCACGAATTTAAAGATTTTCTGGAGTACAATCTTGACTCGGCATGCTACACGTCAACACAGCGTCACTAATGAAGAACTTTGAAGAACTTAATGTTGTATTAAAGTTATTTAAATATGAGTTTAAAATTATAAGGATATCTGAAACAAGATTGACCGAATTAAATGATATTGGTCCTTCTATACAAATTGATGGATACAGCTTTGTCCACACAATAACACTCAATTGGTATGCATGTACATAACTCTTTAATAAATATTAAGTTAGACTGGATCGCTCCTCTCAGATAGAGAATGGAGCTGAGTCAATATTCATTGAGATATCTCAAACAGGAAAGAAAAACACAATTTGTGGCTTTATGTATAAACATCCTAGTTTCTCCCCAGCAAAGTCTGCGGGAAAGTAGTTGTTTAAAATCCTTCACTGCATGCAAAAGGAAGATAAGCTAGTAACTGTAATGAGAGACTAAAATATCAACCTGCTTGATTAGGACACATTTACCGGCTGACTTCTTTGACTTGGTAGCCTCATATGGACTTCAACCCTTAATACTCCAGCCCAGTCGTGTGACGATGTGTTTCCAAACCCTAATTTATAATATCTTCACGAATAATGACAAATACAACACAATCAACGGAAACTTGCCATGCTCAATATCTGATCACTTAGCGCAGTTTGCAGTTTTAACTGATTACAATTTGAAAAGAAAGAAATGCCGGCTTTTAGACGGAACTATGAAATCTTCAATGAGAATGAGTTTATTGAAGAACTTGAGATAATTAATTGGAAGTCCTTGTTTCACGCAGAAACTGACCCAGATGTATTGACGTGGATATTTTTAGACAAGATTAATGACATTCTTAACGTCATGGCACCATATAAAAAGCTTACTAAGACTGAGCTGCGTATGCAACAAAAACCATGGATAACATTAGATATATTGAAAGCCATGAAAGGTAGAGATAAACTCCTTAAAAAATTCCTCTAAGCAGATGGACCTAGAAGATATGAAACCTTCAGCAACTACAAAAAACAACGCAACTCTGTCGTTAAAATGATGAAGAGCAGTGAACGCTCATTTTTCACAAATTCCTTTATATAGAATAAAACGAACGTGAAAAAAAAAACTTGGGATGGCGTCAAATCAATTCTGAAACTAAACAAAAAGAGTAATCCCCATCCAACGTCTATAACTGACCGCAAAAGTAAGGTTGTGAAAAAGACGAAACACATCACTACGGCTTTTAATGCATATTTTTTCTTTTCTTGGAGAGGTTCTTGACGCAGGAATCGATAAGTCATCGAATAGTTTTCGAACGTACTTGCCACCTAGTGTTACCGTAGTCTATTTTTAAAACTAACTGACCCAACTGAAGTGACTAGCATTACTACGTCCTTAAGCGCTTCGAGTAGCCCGGGGCCATTTAGCATTCCGACAAATCTTCTAAAGCTAGGCTTGTCATCTCTTGCAGAACCGCGGTCTCATATTATTAATCAATCTTTAAAGCAATGAGTCTTTCCTAGCATTCTTAAAGTTGCTAGATTGATGCCTGTGTACAAATCGGGGCCTAAGGAACTATGCTCAAATTATCGCTCAATATCTCTCCTTTCCAACTTAAGCAAGGTTCTAGAGAAGGCTATATATAAGCGAGTATATGAATACCTTGAACAATTTAAATTAATATACAACATTCAATTCCGTTTTCGAAAGCAAGATTCTACTAGCCTCACGTTAGTAAATTTCACATCTTCCGTACACGAGATCTTAGACGCCGGTGAATATGCAGGTGGCCTATTCCCTGATTTTGAAGGAAATCTTAATAGGAAAGCTTGAGATTTATGGTATTCGTGGTGTCTCCCGGAAATGGTTTTTATCATACTTGCATGGACGTTAGCAATTTGTTGCTGTGAACAATGAAAATTCTGACCTCAAGGATATTGACTACGGTGTGCCTCAGGGGTCAGTTCTAAGTCCCTTACTATTTATGATATATATTAATGATTTTCGGCTTCGCCTTCCTCCGGGTGTAGCACAGCACTTCGCCGATGACACTATTATTTTAAATCAATCCAAGCCCATTAAAAATGCGAAAACAAAAATGTCCCGTGATCTACCAACAGCTTTGGATTGGCTTTCTGCAAATAGATTGATGTTGAATCCAAGTAAATCAGAATTGCTTTCATTTCGTTTTAAAAACAAGCGCTGTGACATATAGTTAAGGTTAAAAATTAAAGCAAATATATATATATATATATATATATATATATATATATATATATATATATATATTTCTCTCGAATAAATAAAAATATCAATGTTGTCTATTGGATCCAGGACTATCCTGGCGTAATCACTTTGCTGAACTCTCTAAAACGCTTTCCAAAACGAATGGACTGTTGACCAGAGTCAGACACTTTGTTGACTTTCAAACTATTAGATACCTATACTACTCGTTATTACACTCCCATATGACATACGGCTGTCTGGCATGGGGTAACCACCGAGAAAGAACGTAATTGAATACCTATAGTACAGCAGCAGGCCATAAGAATAATCAATTTTATCAATCATAAGAATTTTCTGATCATTAGACGCCAACTTCATAGTTGTTCATGCATTTTGATATATTAAAACTTGAAGACGTAACCACATTAAATTTAAGCTTATTCATCCATGATTGTCATCATAAGAGACTTCCTATTGCATTGGACGATTTTGTTCCCAACCTACTCGTCAATACGTTTCTTCATTCTATATTGCACTTGCTTGGACTTGAAACGTGTCCGAGTAATTGCTGTTTGAAATTTTAACATTATGGTTCATGTGAATTTATTGCGGTGGTTGATCAGTTTTGGTGTTTGCTGATGTGAGGGCAATTTGCTCACTTTGTTCTTTCTCTTTGCGATCTAATTTTTTCTTTTCTGCTTTTCATTTTTTTGTTGTTGTTGTTGCTGTAAAAGAGTAAATATTTTATTTCGTTCTGTTTTGCACAACCGCGTTGATGTATCAGCCATGCCTTCTGCTCTTTGACACATTGATATTTGATTATTTTACCCTATCTTTGCTTATCTTGTTAAGAATTGCAGTGTATGCATTAATCACTCAATGCTTATGCATTGTTCCAAGATTTAGTGAGTTTTGCCTTTTTATTTGTAATCTTAAAAGGTGCTGGGTGCTATTAACATTTTTCTTCCAAATACAGAATTTGCTACAACTGTTTAGTTCGCGTCAGCTTTCAATTTACTGCGACTCTCGATTTACAGATTTCTCTATTGTTTTCATATTATACTACGCATGTGGTTTGGTGAACAGTCAATTGATAGTGGAGATGTTTTACCAATTCTCTTAACTGAATTTAGTAACCCAGTTAAGAGCGAAATTTGATTCCCGACATGCCTTTCTATTGTCGTACCCCTACTTCTTTAAAACCTGCTCTTGAAGTCGCGATTACTTATGAAATGGTGGCTTCCCAATCTGATTAGCTTCGGCTACGTGGACGTTTCCATCTCATATACATGCTCGAATGTTGTATTACAGTATGATTCTTTGTAAGTGTTTTTGCTGCTGATTTAATTTATGGTTCATTTTCTCAGCATGGCAACTTTTGATAGGGGAGTTATGTTAGAAATTATACTCCATTTTTTCTTGAAAAATATTTAAAAATTGGATAAAGGTACCATGCTTCTGTAGGTAAAGCGAGTTTAAACATTATGTTACGATTAGTTGTGCTCGGACAAGGTGAGCATCACTGCTTTTATTTTGTACTTCAACAAAAAACGTATGTAAATGTAAAAAAACATAAACTTGCAAAGGTTTTCGCGTAGAAAAAAATGCCAGAAATAATCATTTGCATCATAGGGTTCAAGATGGTTTTTGGTGGCATTGATGTATGCGATAAGCGTTATCCATAATAGACTATGCAATGTAGATTACTGGAGAAGTAATACTGGACTTCTAGCAGATTCTCGCCAATTTTTTTTTTTTTTTTTTTTTTTTTTGCCATTGTACAGCTATGATGATTCCCTTGATTACTGTGTTGCCTATCCCAGCCATCGAACCGGAAATCTTGGGCGGGTTTAATTCAATATAAAGTGCTCCAATTTCACAGAGCCACGCTAGCTAGTTCGCCATGTAGCGTCAGGCGTTGATTACGCAAAACAAACAGACTCGGATATCAGCTAGGCAATTCTCTTAGGGCAACCCTTCGGGGCCAGACCCGACTAAGTTAGCAATATCTAGTTGATCGGTAGTAAACTGACGAAAAATCTCTACTTGTAGAAAGGTCCCTTGGGTGCGGTCTAGAGTGTCCATCTACTGATCCAACCACAAGAATGTCAAGGCACAATTAGAATGATTGCAAACAATTGAATAAACTGGAGTAATCAACTTAGTAGTGACGCGGCAGTGATTCTAAGTGCTGCAGGAAAATGAAAAAAGGGCGAAAACAATCAGAAGACATCCATCGGTCCTTACTTTATACGCTACAAAATGTTCAGTTTGTCACGAAATGTCTAGTTTTTCTAGATGCTGAAAGATGCTTTCAAGTAACTAAACCATCGATAATTTTGAAGCAATTTTCAAACAATTGAAGTGTGTATGTATGTATGTATGTATGTATGTATGTATGTATGTATGTATGTATGTATGTATGTATGTATGTATG
>QQSS02199520.1:0-12289 GCA_003687565.2 Craspedacusta sowerbii
TATATATATATATATATACCAGACAAGTTAAGATATCGACTAGGCTCTCCATTCCCTCATCAATAGACGCGCTTAGCTCTAAGTGGGATTCATCAGTGACGTGCAGGGGAACCAAACCTGGGTCGCTGGAGTGGATAGCAGAGCACTTACCAGTAGACCACGAGAGCTGAGTGCACTAGTACGACAGTAGGACGTGCTAACTAGCAAGGTCAGAAGCATGTGTACATAACTGTAAAGTTAGGTGAGGCCAAGAGCACCCAATACCGGACAGTCCGACTCATATCACACGGGGTGCTCTTATATATCACATATATTGCTCTTATATTTAATAGGCAACCACAGCTTTCTAGTGGGCAAAGTGATCTGTCCACAAATAGTAATTACAAATCAAAGAGATAACAGAAATTAATTTACATCCTTTTTCTAAAAATTTCAGTTGGCAAACAAACTATATGCACAAAGGTTACTTCCTAAAAGCATTCAGTCACAAGCCAAACATGCAAATTTCGCCAACAGCGATAAATTAATGCCATCCCTGCATAAATTTAAGGGAGCAAAACCTGCTAATGCACGAGTAACCAAACGGTGTTATTAAAGGTGTAATACGCCAAAAGGTGTAACAAAATCCTTCATTACTGATTTGGTACTTTAAATATAATTAAAACATTACTGTTTAATCACCAAACTTAATTGTACGGACAAAAATGCAGTTAAACTTCAAAAATGCAGATGGAAAAAATTACAAAATGCTAACAATTCATATCATACCTCCTTCATCAGTTTTCAGAATGAATGAGCGAGAAAAGTTTCCAAGACCCACAGCAGTTCTGCCAGCTATCAAAACCTCATATTCCGTAAAAATTAGCAGCTTTTCAATGACCATTCTTGTGATATTAGCCGCTACACTGACGTTTGCATACACGAGTGAGCCATAAAGCTTGTACATAACGACGTAACCCAACAACACGCCATTCGCATATTGCTGAGGAATCGGATCCCATGTAATCCAAAGAGAAGTAGAGCTTGAGTAATTACCTCGCACGTTTGCAGGGGCCATACCAGGAACTAGGAAAAGAGAAAGCAAAACCACAGATCATGAAATTTCTACAAGAATCCCGTGTCCGAGTTGGTACATACATCTCAGCATACATACATAAATATACATAACCCCGTCACATTTGCAAACACTGTTATAGGCTTCTGAATGCACAAAGAATTCAATTTTGCAAATGAAACCATAAACTTCCAAGCAAATTTACAATCGTCTGCGGTAACACGTATGTCCCTTAAAAATATGTGCCAGTATTTTCTCTGCGGTGCCACTTTCTATGATCGTAACCTGTATTCGATTTATGGAAAGTTGGATGTTTCAAACGCGTATGCACAAAGCTTCGATCTACTAAGGAACGAAGAAAAAGTCCCAAAACCTCCATACCCGACTCCAAAGTTTGAGCGAGACACGATGCAGACCAGAAACGGTACTCTTTCCCAACATACAGAACTTTGATGGCGTACGCAGCATTGGCCTTGAGGTTAGTTATCAAGCAAGGACTAAAAGTGATATTGCTCAGGGTCTGTTGACTGCTTCCGTTCAGGTTGTACGCTACGTCCACGTTAAGTAGAGTAAAATTTGCAGATGGTCCGATAACAGACCAACTGACAGAAATTGATGTTGATGATGTCGCAGAACAGGATATGATAGCATCTTGACTATCTGCAATAAAATGGGATGAAAAATAATAATATAAAACCGTTAACAAACTGAAGGCAAAGTAAAAGTACTATAATTATCCATAAAGTATACAGGCATGCGTAGATTTCAGACCACTGGTTTGAATTTTTTGAGGCAGGTCATAGCCTTAGTGAACTATTATAAATACCGGGAGAAGGACGAGTCCAGAGCATCTGGAAAAAACGAATTCAAAAGTTGACAGGCAAACAGAGACACATCAGAAATGTTCTAGCAATGTTTAAACAGCGTATAAGCAAACAAACCAATACATGCTAAACCAAAGGCCATGAGACAATAGAAAGACGTCAGCATTGCTCTGGACAAGGCATAAAGCTTGGTATACGCATGCACAACGCTCATTTATAACTCAAGTCTGACGAGCTTCTTCAATACATCATTTAAAAATATACTGGTAATGTAACTAATAACACATTTGTCTTACCCGGGCGAACAGCGCTGAGGTGATCATACGGAATATCCAGAAATGAGCTGGAGTTTGGGGATTTCAAGCGAACTTCTAAGACATCAATGCCTCCATAAGCAACATAAACAACTTCTAAAAAGTACCAGCCGGATTCAGATGAAGGAGACCAAGCGTATGTTCCCGGAGATGTATTAGAGCTGAAAAAAAAATGCGACTGTAAGTTTTGCTATTGTTCAAAGTTAAGTCGGTAAAATAAAGAGGCAACGTATGTACGCATGCGTGCATGACACTCTTTTCACAATTACACATGTCGTCACGTTCTATCACAGCAAAATGCTACTTAAGGATGGCAACAGATATTGCTGCTTAATAATTTAACACAATAAAAAAAAACTCTACAAGGCTCCTGACCAGATCTTGACAGTTAATACGACCAAATCAGGGTTAACAAGATGAAAACTTGCTTGTTAATGAAAACCACGGAAATTATCGTGCACAAGCTGCTGGTTTTCGCTCATACCTGATCGATGCAACAGTCCCTGGGTAAACTTTAAACTGGCAATAACCTTTACATCGAACCTCAAAATTATGCTGTCCTACACTATCAATCTTCATCCACGTGCTCAAGCGAGCACCATAGTTACTAGAGTAGTTATGGAATCTCGTTGTGACTAAACCTTTGGATAAAGTTGGAGTCGCAGGGTAGAAGGCATGAGATGTGAGGTCAGCAACACTCTGCAATCCAGGCACATCCCATACATCAAGCCAAACTGGCATTGACTTTAATAAACCTAAATTCGACCATGTAAGAATCACGCTTTCTTGACATCTATTATTGGCAACTATTAATCATATGAATAATTGCAGCCCTTTATCCCATTAGTAATTGAAAAATAGGGTGAAAACATAAGCAGTGCGGCCTATTGAAAGATAAATGACGTAGTAATTGCAAATCAAATAAATCGCGAAGCAAACAAACAAGCAAACAAACAAAAACAAAAATTGGATCGACCACCGCTAATTTGAGTAGGCGATAAAGAACAGTTGCGATTGCATAGTATGACTCTACAAGAACATTTCCCCTGACTTTTCTTCGGCACACATACAAACATAATTCCCTTTGCCTGCCTGTCTGTCTGCCTGCCTGTCTGTCTGTCTGCCCGTCTGTCTGTCTGTCTGTCTGTCTGTCTGTCTGTCTGTCTGTCTGTCCGTCTGTCTGTCCGCCTGTCTGTCTGTCTGTCTCTGTCTGTCTGTCTGTCGTCTCTCGCTCTGTCTGTATGCTTATCCTTCTCTCTTTCTCAACTGCCTCCACTCAATCACTCTGTAAGAATAGTATAACTCGACACTACTCAATTTCCTTGTGTGAATCAACAAAGAATCCAAATATTCCTTTAACTGATCAATTCAAGCATCTACGATGCTCTTACTGAAACTTTCCCATGTAAAATATGAAGCATCAGCTTTCACTTAGACATGCTGGCAAGACACACATGCTTACGAATTAGTTTAGCAAGACTATTACAGTGGGAAATTTTGATTTATAGCCAGGAGGGCAGTAGGGAAAAATTGCACACTTTACATGGCTTTAAAGAACTTACTACAACGCCGCTCATACAACAAACCAGATACGATTCAGAAAATATCACTGCTATAATTGAAAAACTGTCAGATTACACCTTACTTGGCAAAATATATGTTTGCGTGTCAGCCATAGGGAACCTGCCCCTAGATAAAGGAGGCTTCAAGCCAAGGCGAACATAATTAAGATTGCGAGACCCAAGGCTATAGACTTCAATACAGTAGCGGAAATCAACAGTCATGTTAAACACGGCTAGTTGTGAACTTGGATACCTAAAATAAGAAAATAACAGAGATCAGAATTCCAAACATATGATTTGGACCGTGGGTCTACTAGTTACAAGAAGCTTCGAATCAAGGTAAAACATAACTTGGATTGTGAGAATCTATGCTACTAGACGTAAGCAGTAACAGAAAACAAATTTTACACATTTTTACACACAGCTTTCTTTCTTCTTTAAAAAACATGCCAAAAATAAGTCATATATAACATTAAGCATATCTACAGCTGCAGCACTGACTTCTCTGTCGAATAAAGAAGAACTTTTAAAAACATATATCAAAGGCCCCCAGAAAATGCGCATGCTACTTCAAGTCTAGCTGCCTTATGAACAATGGTGGAAGTCCATTTACAAGATTTAGAGATGTAGGCCTTAGAACAAGTCTTACAATAGGAAATTAAGTCTTCCGGAGGCACCTTAAATGGTCGCACACACGCGATTTTCTAGTTTGAAAAAAGCGTGAGAATTTGATCATATTCTGAATCGATAAAATCGATCACGAACTTTCACCAAGAAGACTGAAGGTCTAGAAAAGGCAGCAGAGTTTATTGAATGTAACGAAAACCAAAATCAATAAAACGAGTTGAAAATCTTTTGAAAGCATGCTGCTATCGAAGTCCACAAAAAGCCAAACTGCTGTGTTGATCAAGTATTAGCATGGGCACCTTAGCTAGATTTATTAAATGAGCAGAAAAGTTACCCAGAGAAATATACATCAACAATGATATAAAGCCTTTGATGGAATCATCTCAAAAAGGGGATGCAACAGGAAAAAGTTTTCAAAAATTCAAAAAATGGAAAAAGAATTTGCCCAAATTTGACATGCCAAATCATGAAAAGGCGTAATAGACTGGACAAAAGCTAAAGTCTTGTTGCATGAAGAAACAATGATTTAAGCAGAAGACAACAGAGGTACCAGAGATACAATTTAGAGTAAGTGGTCACTTGAAGGAATGAAGAAAGACCTTTAAATAGCCCCTGCTTGCAGATGAATGAAAACAAACTGATGCTATTAACTGCAGATTTCAGTCAAACACTAAATAAATCTTCAATTCAATTTATGGAATGAAAAAAAAATATCAAATTTACAGTCTGACTCAGTGGCAGTATTTCATTAACAGCAGTAAAAGGGCATATCTAAAGCCAATGAAATGGATTATTAGAGATCACCAACGACCTATACGTTTCAGATAATATTATGTGAAAAAAGTTGTTATTTCTGTGAAAGAACTCTTTTATATTTAATAATATTACACAATTTAAATAATAATCTATATTTCTCTGTACCTTAACAATCTCTGCAAGGTAGCAAGTTTTCATTTCATGCTCTATATGCCCAGTGCTTGAGTAATGCCAAAATTCAAGGCTATCTACTACTGCTTGGTGACCTCTTATTAGCAATCAAAAGAAAAATAGCTAGTTACTAGTGGTGCTTCAGTTATACCCTGTGTTTTTACCTAGTTTTGCATGCCAGGATCCTTATATATCAAAATCAATTAGCAAATTTATATGGCTACACAGCATCAAGCTTCAAACCTCAAAGCTCCAAACTCAAGCTTCCTCATACCCACTTCAAGCAATACGCAGCAAATAGTCTTGCTTAATAATCTTCTGCTAGATGAAAAATTGCACTATTTACTGAGCTGAAAAGTGTTTTCATTCCTGTTCCCACCTCCCTCCCCAAAAAAACAATAATGACTTGCTTATTTGAGCCAACGTAAATAAAATAATGCAGCCATCATGAAGACATATTTAACAACATGCATGATCAGAGACATAACAAAGTAACTAAAACTTTTATGAATTAACTGCGCAAAAGGATGCAAAACGAATATTTAAAAAAATATTCCTACTCTGCAAAGCCATAGTAGCTAGGTATGTCTGGTTCTTTAACAACAGCCAGAACTGGTTTAAAGGGATCCAAATCACATGCATTTTCAGTCACTTGTAATGAGCAGTGCAAGTTGCATACAAGATAAAAGGTGTGTGATCCGGTTTCTTCTGCATTATAATATGTCCAGTACTGAGCAAAATAAGAAAATCCAAGGCTTTCTGTCTCTCTATCACTAAAATAGTCAAGCCGAGATATGTAATCAGGAGAGCTACTGTAATCAAATCCAGGAACATCTGTATAGCGATCTCGGAGCTCTGAACCAGAAAAAATCCAAACCATTTTATATACTCCATGACCAGGTTGCTGAAGTACTAAAATAAAGATTACAGACTTTAAGAGGCTTTAGGGACAATGGTCATAGCCCAGAACACAAATAGCACACATAAACAAAATCCATCGGCCATGAAAAGTATCATTCCATAATGCCAACGAAACAGTCTCTTCGAATTTCATGAACAAACCTGGTGTAAAGCTTTCATCTCCTGACACGACCAGTAGAGAGATGCATACGAATACAACATCTAAATACAAATTGACAAAATTTTATATTTCACTCGTTACACGAAACCTTAACCTAATGCACGGAAAACCACGCAGAAAACGGTAAGCAATAGAAAACCTGCCTCTTGAGACTGGTATGATTCGCTCATGGACTCAGTAACAGTGAAGGCATGCAACAATTTCTTCGCATGGGTTGAATTAAAAAGTTATAGGCTAAAGGTCTAGGTCGTTCACATAGCTTGCAAGGTCTGCCATCATGGAATGGTTGTCCAGAGCGTCCGTAGACCATAAGCCTCGTTCGTGGCTAATAAATTGCTGGATTAAGGACTTCATGAGTTCAGTATATCAAATTTTGTTTATTATTAAAACTCCACTTGATGGCACAATCAATTTGTAAGCCTTGTGAGACTTAACCAAATCGCCGTATCGTAGGAAGGTCAAGGCTTCTATGGCCACGCCTTTCGAATATTATTTTAACCTTACTACCGCTTTTGACGACTGATCTCTATATTAACTATTTCATTATGGAGATCCATTATGTATGTATGTATTTACATATTGCGTAGTAGGATCCCTGTTGGAAGGATTTTAATTGCAACACTAAATGCATGCAGTGAAGCTTAATTTATTGCACACCTTTCGGCCACATCTGTAGCCATCATCAGAGCTAATAAATCTACATATCTAGAAGAAAAATCGAAGAAGTGAATTGCAAGGAAATAACCGAACGAAACCAAATCTATACAAGCACCTTAGCTTTCAATGATTCACATTGGACATTCAGAGTTGGACACATTTTTTGAATGAACAACATCTAATTAATGAGGCATTCAAATTTGGTTCGGCACTTTTTCAAGACTCGAAGGCATTTCCCTATGTCTTGGGTCTTCAGCGATAAATTATGAGCCTGCTTGTAGTGACGAGCTATAGAGCTTTCATCCGACCAGTGGCGCTCAATGTGTTGTTAGAGGTGCTAGAATGCCATTCCAACAGAATCAGTGTCGCACTGAATACATTTAAAGTGGTACACCACGGATTGGGGCTTACAAGGTCGGGCTGTCGTTCTGTTGGACGTAGCTAGTAGATAGATTTCTGCTCTCGAATATAGTCTAGATGATTGCTCCAATTTTAGATGATAAGAGTCTAAAACGACTTTTGAGAAACAAACTTGCTTTTCCATTCTTGTAGGGAATTTTAACACGGATAACGCGTTGGCTTAGTTGACCTGTGCCTTGTTGAGTTCCAGCCTGGACATTCGTTAAAAGCTTTAGGGGCGGAAACTGATTAAGCATGACATGAAAAAAAAGGGCGCGGATACCGGAGACCCAAGAAGACTGACCACAGGTGGTCAACCACCTGTGTCAGTCGGAATTAAAGTTGTAGGCACGGCGTAGCATTGTTTTTATCAGACAATTCTTGTACCTGATATCAACAAGCCTATTAAAATGCAGAAGGGCCCCAGTGCCTGTAGGCTTGTTGTACGCTTCGAATGCTATGCGTCTATTGCAAATGGATAGGTTCATTCCACAAAATGGAAGGTTGTTGTACGCAGCGACTTCCATAGAGAAACTGATGGACTTGTCGGTGTTATTCAGAATCAAGCAAAAATCTGATGCTGCATTGATGCTCGGCATGATGGTGATGGCATCATCGACGTATCGCCGGAGGGAAACTGTTTCTTAGTAATAAGGTTTTCCTCAATGGAACTCATGAAGGCATTTGCCATGAGTGGCCCAAAGGGTAACCCATCGCTACGCCTTTAACTTGCTCCTAAATTTGTTTTCAAGGATAAATAGCTGGTTCTTGTAGCAAGAAGAAGCAGCTTTGGAAGGTCTTCTTTTTCAAGTTTTGTTGTATCTTTTGATGAACCAATCATTAGATGATGTACTTGATTGTCTCATTAACAGAAAAAAGGGAAGCAACATCATAAGATACAAGAGCATAGCCATCTTCAACCTCTATACCCTTGATCTTTTCTTCAGCGAATTTTTCAAGATCAGGGATGGCAAATTCCTACGCAGAAGTTGGTTTCAAAAGCTCATCCAGTAATTTTGCTAGGTTGTAGTTATAAGTGCCAGTAGCAGACCGAATAGGTCTCATAGAAAGGTTGTTTCCTTGTAACTGACTTGTTGGATTTTTCTTCTAGATATGTAGATTTATTAGCACTGATAATGGCTACAGATCTGGTCCAAAACGTGTGGAATAAATAAAGTTTTACTGCATGCATTGACTTTTGCAATTTAAGTTCTTCCAGCAAGGATCCTGCTACGCTTTTGTATGGATATATATATATATCTATATGGATATAGATATATATATATATATATATATATATATATATATATATATATATTATTACGTAGATCAGCATTTCGAACATACAATTTTGAGAAGTAATATAACCGCTTACACACTCTATCAAAGCCGGAGACGTTAACCGAGCTTTAAAGATCGTGAAACGCTCCCAGAAAGTTCTGCTAAATTAATTGTGGGCTTTACGGTATCCTGATTTTTTCTCATTACGTTCGTGAAGCCAAATTTTTCGAAGCAAGCTAATAGAACCTTACGGAGATAACAGATCAAGTTTAAAAGTTTCAGTCCCGAGTGTCACAGTATAAAATTTAGAAAATTTTGCATCGATCCTTTGCGATTGTTTGTACATGACAGCAATCACAACAACAAGAACGACAACAAGAACAACAAAAACAACAACAACAACAACAACAACAACAACAGCAATAACAACAACAGAAACAATACCAAAATATATTTTTAATCGAATAGGTAAGTTACAAAGAACACAGAACCCCGATGAGACACAGTTGGAAAAAAGTTAAGAATCGAGGCGAAAAAGAAGTGGAAAGTGCGTATGCTGGAGAACAATGTTTGACCTCCCTTTTGGCACGCAAAACAAATTAAATGAGACAATTTAAATACGCAAATCGAATAGCTATAAAGATAACTGATCGCTTCTTTCAAACGGCTTGCAAAAGCTTCTCACCTATACTACAACAGCTATAATGTTCTCTGTAAAGATCCCTTCACGATCTGCACCATAAGTGAGTGGTCCAAGAAATTAATCATCGGTAGCAGAGCAAGGGCATTAAGTTTACTGAGCAATATTGAATACGTAATCACTGATATTGAATAAGCAAAACTGCAATACCAGAGCGAAAATTAGAATGCGCCAACAATCAAGCATCACAGGCACTAAAAAAAAAGGTTGGCATTCAAAATCTTCCCTCGCCAAAAATGACTGTATTCAACTATCTCATAAAATATGCCTATGCACTCCCTTAGTAACGCACCGCATCTTATGCAACATTTGGAACTAAACGCACAGGCTTCCTAATTCCCAGTCCAAACCTGGTCGTCACAACTAGCTCATAGCCCACGCTATCCATGCCAGGATCATTTTAGCCACTCTAGACACAACGAAAGGTTCCTGCACAATCCAACGGAACCTTCCTCAACTTCTGCAATTAAAGAAAAGTCTATTTTTGCTTGTTTCCTGATAAGGTTTCCTGTTAAGACCGAGCAAGGTTTCATGACGCTCTCCTTACCCTAGCAGATCAAGCGTGCCATTCACTCCACAATAAACTTACTCAACCACGATAAGAGAAAACTCTCCCTTCTTAGCAGGGCAAATGCCCTTCCTAATTCTCTTGGATTCACCCACAATGCCAATGAATAACTCGCGTTTCCAAAGCCACTCCATCCTTCTAACCCACTATAATTTCGCACAAAACAAGTTCATAGATTTTGACGAAGACTGCAGATGGGCGCAGACAATCGCACCCCTAAAAAGTATCTTCTGGGATTGGAATACTCTTATTTGCATCATCATTCACGGACGATATCGACCTTGTATTCGAATCATGCCCTTGAATACCACATTCCAATAACGGAGCAGTACTCTTGACCACAATCCTACCGGGTGATACTCTACATAAGCTGTTGCCTCATGAAAAGCATAGGTATTCAAAACGTAAACTTTAACCCAAGCAACGTCTAATATATATTCAAAGACGAACCCACAGAATGAAGTTACTGACATCCAACTCTCAGGTGGTGGCATTTATTGACAGTACTTCGCTTAAATTAAGTCTTGTTGCACCCCGTTTCAAGGAAACCTTTAAAAACTTAAAAATTATTCAACTTGGCAGAACATGTCAGAAGGTAAACAACCTTGCTCTTATCGACATTAACAGGCTTCCTGCTATCCGCACTCATGCCACTCATTACAAGAATTGTGTAGTTAATAAGTGCCACAAGTGCCGAGCTAGCACACGGATAAAATTTTGGTGCTTTCTTGCGTCAATCCTTTGCAATTATCTTTACAGGACAACAAAAAGTACTGCAGCAACAGCAACAACAACAAAATATAGTTTTTGCCGAAGATGCAAGTTCCAAATAAAATGCAACTCCATACCGGATTAAGATAGGCATAAAATAATGAAAAAAGGCGAAAAAATGGTGGAAAATGCACATCTTAGAGAAAGGAGACTAATCTAATGCTGACAAGGTTGGGGATGACGCCTAACTAAGTTCATGTATCTATGACCAAACGCGACCCATGAAGCAAAAATGCATAAAAATGGTGGAAAATGCAAATTTTGAAGCAGGGAGACTAACCTGGGGCTAAGAAGATTACGGATGGCACATAACTGTATCTATGGCAAAGAAAGAAATGCAAAGTAAGTAGGAAAATCTTCGTCATTCGTGTCTCGTCCACTTGTACCCATCTACGTAAGTGACTGTCATCGATGGAACATAAGCATACAAATGTTGCGATCTAAAGACCTCAACTGAATCGATGCTTTCAGCTGTCGTGATTGACTGCCTGAAATATGGAGATCGCAAGGGTAAAGAAATTGGAAGCGAACTATCAAAAATTAGGTGCTTCAAATAGGTGCCAATCGATCTATAGAAGCGAATCGACGCATAACATTGGGATCCAGGCATCCGATTGCTGTTTCGTGACGAAGCCATGCTAGAGGCAACGTTTTTCTGATGGCACTCAAAGATGAACCATAACAGAATTCAAATAAAGGACTTAGTTATAAAGTGGCATTGATAAACGCCATAGCCATTTCGGTAGTGAACGTCCTGTGAAATCCCAAAATTAATCAATAAAAGCAACAAAAAGAATTCACGTTCGTCAGTTTGTAAATAAGAATCTCCTCCCTCGGCGAAGCAAACGGCGCTAATAGTTGTAATGTTAATTTATTTGTTGATATTCCCCAAATTACGACTTACATCACCAAGTCAGATGAACTGCACTTTTATTCTATCCTTTTGAGAAATCAGCTATTTAAAGACTACAACAGTAATTACCCAAAAAATTCTGTGCAATATCACTGGATGAGCATCTAGGAAGAGCATCAAAGTAAATGACAAGTAACAAGGGTTCAAAACTTTACCGTAGGTGCACCCCGACGTTTTCATGGCAATTATGGAACTTATATCTTTAACATTATCGTATTGTTTTCGTCCATTAAGGTATGATGAGAGCCAACCAAGACAGAAAAACACCGGTAACTCCGAGGCTTGTGCAGTAAACTTTTAAGTTTGAATGTATCAAACGCCTTTTTCTAGTCCAAGAATAATCCGCAAGCGAATTCCCATGTCATATACACAACAAGCGTGTTTTTTTGAAGGCTGTTTGTGGAAACCGAATTAAAAACATATAACGTGAGACCTTCAAGGGATTGCATAGCGTGTAGCAAACATGAATTAGAAGCCCAGCTCATGTACATGCATGCATGCATGCATGTATGTATGAATGCATGTATGAATGTATGTATGAATGTATGTATGAATGTATGTATGTATGTATGTATGTATGTATGTATGTATGTATGTATGTATGTATGTAT
>QQSS02199531.1:0-12288 GCA_003687565.2 Craspedacusta sowerbii
GGATTTGGAGATGCAAGCGATGGAGGTACTTCAGCTGCGATATACGCCGTTGTTTATCAAGCTCAAGGGCACTACCAGGCTCTTCTGGCATCAAGAGCACGCCTGTCAAAGAAAATGTTGACGACACCGAGGTTGGAACTGGTTGCCTCACATATGACTGCGAATCTTCTTCACAATGTGCGTATGGCTGCACCCGATCTACCGATAAGAAACGTAATTGGGTGGACGGATAGTGTGGTTGCGCTTCATTGGGTGAGAGCCTCGGGTAACGTTCGAAATAGAGTGGCAAAGATTTGTGAGAAGGGCTATATATCATGGCGACATGTTCCCGGCGAGGAAAATCCAAGTGATGTGGCACGCAGAGGTGCTGCTACTCACAACTTAAGCGATCTCTGGTGGAAAGGGCCTGCGCGGTTGCCTCAAAAGGATTTGTGGCCTAGTTACTTTCAATCGGGTCCTTCGTATGAATCGGAAACCGAGGCAACGATGATGAAATCCATACTTGCTACATCTCTCAACGATTACGATCCTATCGACGATTTAATAAATAAGCATTCCTACTGTGGTATCTTGCGAGTGTTGGCCTGGATGAAGCGGTTCCTTCACAATTCCAATACGGCTACAAGACATAGAAGAACAGCTGCATTATTTGATCACGCGAGTACACTTACTTTTAGTGAGTTGGAAGAAGTGCTCTTGGACATTGAGACAACTGTAAATAGCAGACCGCTAGATTACGTAGAAGATGATGTTCAATTGCCTATTTTAACACCAAGTGTATTGATGTTTGGATACAATCCAAACACAGTCATGCCAACAATCAGCTACGAATCTGGTGAGGATGAAGATGGAGGGGACCTGACACGCAGGGCTAGGTACCTAATAAAATGAAGCTGCGCGTTTGGGCGCGGTGGCGATCGGACTACCTTCGGGGATTACGAGAACGCCACAACACAAGGTAAAGGCTAACGATGCAAAGGTCGGAGATATAGTCATCGTGCTGGGTGACGAAAAGAACCGTTCTAAATTGACTCTCGGATGCATCCAGGAAATTTTCCCTGGTCGGGATGGAATTGTGCGAGTGGTGAAAGTGCGAACACCGAAATCAGTGATCGATCGTGCAGTTCAACACCATTTTCCCTTGTTGCTCTCATGTGACTTAAAGAATCACAAGAACGATCAAGAGCAGGAATCGGCAACTGACGTCAGCGCTGCTAGGCCGAGGAGGACTGCTGCAGCGGTAGCTGAAATCCTTGTGCGTGACGAAGCAAAAATGGATGACGAGGAAGAGGCTGGTTGGTGATGTTGTTTTCCACCTTCTCGGTGGCAAACAGGATATGTGGGCTGTTATTAATAACCTTTTTATTTTCATAGTGCATGCCCTTAGGGGCTGGGGTAGTTTAAGAATGACCAGCTTTCGGTTGGGTCATTTTTGTTTACATTTTGAGTGGAACTTTTCGTTTCGGTTGCCTTCTAGATCTTTTGTTTGTATCTTTCCTACGAAACTTCTGTGTGGGTGTCTATATTTATAGGTGTAATTAATTTGTTTGTGTGGTATATTGGGAACTAAGCCGTACTCTATATAAGTTGACGGAGTTTGTTGAATGGGAGTCTTATATGGCGTTTACCTTGAACCAGTAAAGAGAAGATTTGCGAGTGAGTCAGCGAGACTCTTCATATGCCGTTGCAAGGCCTTCGCGATACCACTAAATCATACCCTTCAGCACTACTGAACTCGTCATGCAATCAGTGGTGCGCAAGGGCCAATCTACAACCTGATATTCTTCATTTGGGAGAACTGCATTAACTGTTGCAGGCTATGATGATAAAATAGGTGCCTGTGACCTCACAACAGGATGAATATGCCTAACACCGTTACAGTTGTATTCGGAAAATATCAGCAGACAATAGAATTGTCCGGGAGCCGCACAATTCGGCGGCGAGTTTTACCGAGGCAGGAGATTCGTGACAGCTGTCCCCACTGCGATACGGCATAGTTATAAGAGCGTAATTGAGGTAGCCCTCGCGTGCCGCGGTATTCTGTGTTCTGGTGCTGTAGCCTTTGAAAGTCTGCATGCTCCTCATCCTATTGATGGCATGCCTACTGCAGTGAGAGTACAGGTCATTAATTTAGGTTAACGTTGCTTACGTGTGCTCTTTCTGAGAAATAGTTCTTGTCGGAGAAACATCAATAGAACTTGAAATGAAACGCATTGTAGCACAAACAATAGAACAATCTGCACGAACTCAAGGTAAAGATTAGCTGGTTAGAAGCGACATCTAGCGCTGTCATCCGAATGGGATTCTTCAAACTGGGAGTTGGGGAACGATCTCTGGAGCAAGAGAAGAATTAGCAAGCTCTAACGTTCATCAATCGTTTGCGGACCATATTTGCCGACGATTACCGCTATTTGGTAACCGTAATATTATAGTTAATATCTGTTGGAAATTTTCCCTAAGCCTTACAAATTGTGTTTTGAAGACCAGGGCCAAAGCAATTACACGAAAATCGATGGGTACAAATATTACATACTTCACAAACTAATGGGCAAGTTGCTGTGTTGTGTGGAAAAACAGTGCTATGTGCACGCGAATCATGCGTCTTTGATGTTACTGAATACATCTTGTTGGCTGCAATCACCTAACACACGCTGAGTGACAAGCAAAACTACTTTTGTGACGGCTGCGGATGCCAAACAAGTGCCGTGTCCATTTTCCCTTTTTAATCTTGAGCAAACGATCTTGAGCAATTACTTTCCTTCCATTCATGTGCACATGTTTTAGCACACAATGAACGGACTCCAAATGCATGTTATGGTGCACTTTCAGACCATTTCTGTAGCAGTGTAAAGCACATGTTATTAACTAACTCCATCAATCGTTCTGATTTTTGCGCCAAGTTCTGTCAATGTGCAGTGTGCATAGAAGGCGAAGACATGGAGGACAAATGGTGGCAGTCCAAGCATTGCAATAAACATCTGTATCATCTGCATCCCTACGTGGATGGAATGTGGTGTTTCTGCAAATCATCAGAAACAACGTCATTACATTCTCTGTCACCCTGTTGCTAAAGCAGAAGGCTGCTGGATAACCCTCTCCATTATCGTCAAGCATCATAATGGTTGTAAATTGATAATCACAAGAATTCGTTCCATGGGTAGAGTCCATGGCTATTTCTTTGCCTGTAGCATACAGCTCACGTGCACCTGTGATCTGGTCTTCACTCATCAGCACTAGAATGTTAGTAAATCAATTCAAATGTTTGTCGCACGGTAAACACGGAAACACTTGTCTTGGTGGGTTAAACGATAGAGGACTGTATTATAATAACGAGCCAAGCACAAATGACTGTAGACGCCAGCATTCTTCGAAAACAGAAACACGAAACTGTAAACAGTATAGTTGATGACAGCAACTCTACGATCAGTTCTCAAATCTAGCGCGTCCAATATGCAGGGCCTACTCTGTCAACATGAATCTGGTCGGTCCTACAAAGTCTCTACATGCGGCACACAAATCAGGCTCAATGTATCTCGTTGCAAACACAAGTTCTCAAATCAACACGTTCAAATAGGAAAACACAAATACTTATCAAACTCTGGGAGGAACGTGGCTCAGCAGATCTTTGCATGTGCTTGCTTGAGACTCTCTAAACCGCCTGCGCTGATCGTGGCTTAAAACTGACTGACTCAAATCTGCCAAGCCCCAAACTCAAAATTCGTATAAACAATAATAATTACTAAAAAATGATGCATGACAATTCAAATGATAGGGTCACATTAAAAGTTTCCGCCACCACCCAACGTTTTCCTACACCACTTACTTCACAAAAATCGCAGCAAATAATAGGCTTCCGCCTACAGCGTCACATCGCCATAAAGAATAAAAAATGTCGTAAACATAAGTCCATTCAAAGAAAGTTTCTTCATTCTCTCCACCTTGGGCGTTGCCCAAAGATATTTACTCAGCAGGGTAATTCATTATTGCTCGACGTCAAAATTCGCCATCGATGGCTGCCGCCTTTTTTTCTCGCGTCGTATGTTGTGTGCCGAAGTCTGGTTCTGTCCGTGGTTCATCGTTAAGGATACCTTCGGAGTTAGAGGAACATCGATCTTCGTCTTCCGTCGCGACAGATTGTGAGCTGACGTCGTGATCGTCACTCTTGTCGTCCGTGTGATCTTCATATGCACTAAAATTGTCCACATCGGCTATTTGTTGTAGATCATGTGCGTACGTGCCTGATGGCACACTTGCATAATTTATAGCAGGCTCGCAGTCCTCGTCATTTGCTTCTGGCTTTGCTCGTAACTCCATTGGTATCAGACTTTGAATAGGTCTGGTAAGCCTTGTAGGGTGCATTCCTCTTCATGATAGTCTGACGACAGCACCACGAGTTCTTGCATCGTCGCCTTTTATTAGCTTCTCTATGACGGCAAGTCTCCAATGAGCTCTCTTTGTGGCTTCATCCTTAACTATGACAACATCACCTTCTGCGATGTTGATCTCTCCTTTGTAATTTTGTTTGTGCTGTTCTCTGAGACCGATGAGATATTCGCGTTCCCAGCGTCGCCAGAAATGATTCAGAATGTAGTCGCATTTTTCAGAGAGTTCATTGGCTGCTTGACGGTCCATGTCGTAATTCTGGTTGGACGTTTAGGTTGTGTGACCAGGGCTAGATAGCAACCGCTTCCCGAGACTTAAGTGAGAAGGTGTCAGAGGTTCTTCTACATCATCGTCGTAGATGTATGTGAGTGGTCGGCTGTTAATAACTGCCTCCGTCTCGCAAATGTGTTCATCTCTTCAAAGTCGAGCAGATTGTAAGGACTTTCAAAGGCATTGTTTAGTCGACCTTACCATGCGTTCAAACATGCCTCCCCGCCATGGAGGCCTAGGAAGGTTGTAAGCCCACTTGATACCGTGTTGCGTTGCAAATTGTTTGGCTTGCGCACTACGAAATTTTGCAGCGTTGTCGGAAATAATACGCTCCGGTACTCCTCGCCTCGCCATGAATCACTTTAATCCGCCAATGCAGGATTCTGCTCCGAGGTCGCGTGTCAGCTCCAGGTGTAGCATTCTAGAGGAAGCACAAGAAAATAATTCAACGTAACATTTGATCATTTTTGCGTTGTAGGAGTGGCTTGATTTGACGTATATCGGTCCGAAGAAGTCTAGACCGGTTGTCTGGAACGCTCTGCTTGCCGTAACACGAAATTCGGGAAGTACAGCTTGCGTTGGGTCAGGATACGGTTGTCCTTCAAGACGTTTGCAAAGGACGCAGGGTCGTATAATTTGCTTGACTTTTTGGCGACCCTTAACTACCCAGAATCTGGACCTCACCTCGGTGAGAGTTTCCTTAACTCCATTGTGGAAAACTACCTCGTGGGCTTTCAGAATAATTAGCTTCGTGAAGTGGTGGTTTCTAGGAAGTAAAACCGGGTACTTAGTCTCTAATGAAAGTTCAGAAATGCGCAATCTCCCAACACATCGAATTACGCCATCTTCTCCTGCGTGTCCAAGATCTTTCTAATTCCTTGTATTTTGGCTCCACTGCGACTTTTTTTGTAAGTGCACAAACCACAATCTTTCCGCTGCTGTGAATTCTGTGGCATCTATTTCATTATTTTGATCGGAATCTTGCAATGTTTCTCCTGAATCATTTGATAGGGGGTTCAGCGTCTTTGCAGAAATCCTTTGCTTAATGTTTTGTACGAAACGCAGTACCCGTGCTGTCACTCTTATCAGCCTTCCAAAGTCGCTGTAGCGTTCTGGGTAAGTCTTACTTACAGGTGCTAATATTATCAATTAAGTCCTGCGCAGCTAGCCAGCTCGAGAATAAAAGTGGGATCAGAATATTCCGGTGTCTGCAAAATATACTCACCTTACGCTTGCATAGGACCCTGGCGAGCAGAGAGAGGGAGACGCACACAGACGCACGGAAAGTGAATATTGTAGTAAAACTTTTAAGGAAAGGCAGTTTTGCGATGACAGACGTTATTTCTTTATGGGAAGCATGGTGAGCGAGTAAAGACCGGTATTGTAAAACTTTAAAGCAAGGAAAGTCTTGTGATTTCAGACGTTATCTATTGAAGAGGGAGGAGCATGGTGAGCAGAGACGCACAGCAAGCGAGTATTGACCGCCCAAGTCTTGCGATGGCAGATGTTATTTCTGGCAAGCCCCATTGAGTTTCTTAGCAAACTCCATGCTGGTAAGGGTTAATGCATTTTTAATAACGTTGCTTAGAAGCAGCATGCTAGTTTGGGTATTTGCTTTCCTGCTATTTTATGTCTTGTCTGGAAGTGATGGAAGCCAATGCTAAGGCAACTAGAAAACTAAAAGAATGATGCGTTCTATATATAATTTAGCGTTCTAATTTCTCCGCCCTGCATTGAGCCCTGTATAAAACTATTACAGTTGCACTATAATCTCTGTTTCGAAATGTTTGGAATGTCGCTCCTAATTCTCTTTGATTAGACAACATCAAAGTAAGTGAGGGGTAGAATAGATTTGGAGCAGCAATTTAAAGGCCCTATCTCGGCAAGCACTCCAAAGCCATATTTTAAATGAAATTGAATCAAGTTTTACGCATGAGACTGTGAGTGTTTAACAGGAGCACAGGTAATTTGCAAAATGAGTGAGACTTTTTAAATTCCTTGCTTGAACAACGGATAGCAGTCTTGTACTTGATAGTTAACTTCGCCTCGTCTAGATAAAATAATTTAAGTCAAGTACAGTTCGGGTTCAAATTGTTTTTACCTCCTTTAGTGCTCGTAATGGGACTGAAATATTTTAATTAGTTACTTATTACTTTGGAGCTTTGACCAAAGATACCGTCTTTGTAACCTTGAATAAACAATGTATGTCAGTTTGTGTCATAATTGTAAATGTTCTTCTGTGACCTTATTGTTCTCTTTCTGATAAGTAGTTAGCTTTAGTCAGAAATTGCATAGCCTTGTGCATTATTTTTCCAGCTCTAAAAGCATCACCTCGATTTGTGTCTCTTGTATCCTGACCATGCAGCACTAAAATGTGAAACTGGCAAGTATTGATGGCAAAAATGGGCAAAGAAATATGCTTTAATTTTGAAGATGTAGTAACTGTGATATTTGTAAATGGTTTCCAAATGGCTTGGCTAGATTGGTCATCTTTTGAAGTGTGGGTAGCTATATGCGTGATAATAGTCGTTTGTTTCTGTCATCTTCAATTTTGCAGATTGATGTTCGCCTTATTTTATTTAGATTGGTGCCTGCATATTTTGTTTATTCCAGAGACTGTGTATGAGTATGCAGTTTTTCAAGTGTGTGGATTATACTACTCTAGGTGAGCAGTCTTCTATTTGTTGCTTCTTTGCTTTTTCCCTTCTTTTCTGCTCACTAAGAAGAGTTTTGGAATTGCCATTTGTGATTTCAATACGCTATTACCAATGCACTATATTACATTAGGTGAGCAGTCTTTTCGTAGCTTCTTTTCTTATTTTCGTCTGATCTTCTCGCTATGTGGAGTTTCGGCTTTGCTATTTGTGATGTAAGTAGGCTATTGAGAGCAACTGTGAAATTCTTGTTTCCACTTTGGATTTTTCACTATTATTGGACGACGATAGTGCTCCACCGATCTTTATGCCGATATTCTTTTCACAAGTGGCAAGGTAGTCAAAACTGAGAGAAGTCGACACACCTCTAGGCCAGTATTCAACTGCCTTTGTTATCATGGGTTTTTGTCATGGGTTAGTTAAAGTTGGATGAGAGGTAAAGCAAATGCAGTACTTCAGGTAGACAGCAAATTAGACACAACTCAGGAGACCAAAATAGGTGCCTACTTGAAGCTCTTGACCCCAAGAGAGTATTATTGAATATATCATGTGTGACAGGGTGGAATGTCATCAAATATTAGTTTTTAAATATTTCTCCTGTTGATAAGAATTGAATCCATACATGACTTAGGGCTTTGGATGTACTTCTACCTGGGAATATTTATAGTTATGGTGTCTGAAAGACCTGTAAATGTGTCGAATCATAGCTTTTTAAGTTGTCTTTGTATGGTTTGCGTTTAAGCTCTGGATTTGGGAATACTAGATTAAATTGATGGTTAATGCAGAATCCATTTTCTATTTGTATGCTTTATCATAGTTACTCCCTGTGTTCTTCTTCTTGATTCAAGACAAAAGACAAATTGGTTTTATGGTTAGACTGGACCGTAAGCACGCAGAGTTATGTACTGTACTCGGATTATCTTATCAATATATCAATATCGAATGATGTCAAAGTATCAGATTATCTCATCAAAAATGAGTAATGCATATTTGGCGTTTTGTGAGATTGCCAATATTTGCAGCAAATAAGTTTTTATCACTGGCTCTAAAGCAACTTCTGCTATCTTCAAGCTGAAAGTAAAGACTGCATCATATTTCAGAACAAAGCTTGTCCGTTTAATCTCTTTGTCTCATCTTGAGAGGCGTGGGGCTGCATCTTTGCTGTACCGTATGAAAAGGAGATCGGCTGCCTACTTTGAAACGTTGGTTTATTTTGCTACTGTGCATTTTTGCGTTTATGTTGCTATATTGTCTTCCACGTTTGCTCACCGTGAGATGCGGTTTTTCTTTTCGTCAGGATTGAAATATGGCCATGTTTTTCTGACGGATTCGTGCATGATTCACATGTTTCATCATGATTCATCCGTGCTCAATCTGATACCCAAGTTGTCATTCGCGCTTCCAGTTCTACCTCTTGCTGAGCAGTTTCACCATCCTTTTCGACAGAACTTTTCTTATCATTTGTTCCGCGGCTTTTCTACGAATGACGTAGCGATAATACAGGGGTAAATTTTTATATTGAGTACAGCTATGTTCTCGATTATTCAAATCGTGAGGTCTTCAATTTCAAGGCGTGCATGTTTGGGCTTGTGTTTACGTGTGGGTTTGTGTACGTGTTCGTTGTTCTGTTTGATTTAACCTTGTCGAAGTGCGCTGCGTTACATGATTATCGTGTGACTGTTGTGAGAGCTTCTTGTGGCTCCGTCATTTTGCGGACGTCTTGCTCTTCCCGACATCAACAATATATGAAGAGCATATCCCGCTCTCATTCCGCTATTCCACATGCGCTTTCTGTCGGTGTCACTGAGCCTGCAGCGTGTAAAAGTAGCTGTTTCAATGATTGCGTGTTTATGCTATTGAGTTGCCGACTCTTCGTTTAACAAGGCTTTGATCGCAAAGTTAAGCATGTTTCCACGTTGTCGTAGCCTTCTGCGTCGTAATTTACAGCTTAGAAGAGTAGTATATGTCCCTGATATTGGTGCTAGTTTGGTGCGTGTGTGTAACATTTCCATGTTTGGTTACGTTGGTTTAACTTGTTTTTCCACCCGCGTGTCTATGTTGTTTGTTATCGTCCTATTTTGATTTATCGTAGAGTATATCTAAAGTAACGTATCTTGTAATCCGCGGTATGCTAGTATGTTCTTAATGTTGTTATTGTAGGTTGGAGCACGCGAGGTTTATCTTTTAAGTACTGAGTCTATTTAGTTTTATCTTGTTGTAGTTTAATTCAATTATATTATGACTTTATTATAAAAGGGCAAATTTGTAAACACATATCAGGTAAAAACTTCAGTTGATGAAGCAACAGAAGAGTCTGTTCATGTACTGCAACACTCGCGACAGTATATGGCTTACCTGCGGGTCTAAATTATCAGTATAGATCGCATATGCTTTAGGCTTAGTCAACATTTGTCACAGATTCTCGCGTAAGCTTGGGTTGCGACATCGATGAATATACCTGCACCAAGTCTTCCACGGACCTTTTCAACGCTATGTTTTGTAGCCTGAAATGTTCGCTCACCTCTTGTATATCTGTTATTTCAACCTTTTCCGACGTGGTAACAAACGATGGCAGACTTGCCGGTCTGTCAGTTCGGCACCGCTAAAGTAGTGCAAGACAGATATGTGTAGAGCAAATCCGTTTGTATGTGCAAGCTTAGTAGAAGCCTAAAATCAAAATATGCACATGGAGTCCACGTAAATTAAATAAATCAACTACAGCAACAGCAACAAATAAAATCGTTTTCAAACTGATTAAGAATTCTTAATGTTTTATCCACTCTTTATGTATCCGTGTCTAATTTCAGGCAAAGATTGAACATTTTCGATACGATACGTAGTATTATATGCTCATTTGGTGGAGATGGCCATCCTATGTCGCCATGGCTAATCAGTTTGAGGATGCCGCCTGGATTTTAGTTTTTAGATTCTAGATTAGTTTGAAGTAGTAATCGTTGAATTGCAGTAGCACCAACACTGAGCATACTGAAACATGCAAAATAAGCCTCCGATCCACATCTTGTTGTATTTGGTCTAAACTACTCGTAACTTTTTTTAGTCGTAGCTATCAGTGCGGCAAAACCTAAGCAAACAAAGTGTGCTTTATACTAGCATTTCCAAATACAAAAACACACGTGTGCAAATTATGAAAGTAATACCAGTTCAAATTTTTGATTTCGCGAATGCAGTCATCGCCGTGGTCAACCATTCAACTGCAGTGTCGTCGGCTTGATGGAGGCATTCGAGCTCCCCTCACCCATATCTAACTTTTCTCGCTGACATTTGTCGACGATGTGCGTAATGATCTGACCCTGTCCACACTGGGACAAGTCTGATTGTGCCATGCCCCAACGATTCATGCTGGCTTAGGATGTTCCTTTATCTGTCCGAAACTCGTTCAGGATTGACCAGGGCTGTCGTGTAAGGTCGAACTCAGGCAGGTGGATGGTTGGGTGATGACACCAGGAATTTTTTTTTACCGCAGTAGCCGCCACCCACTCACCGTTCCATAGCAGGTTGCTGATGTCCCTGGTGTCACACGACCTTATAGGGTGCCGTGTTGAAAGCCTGGCCGGTGCATGGCTTAAGACATAATCGTGCACAGGCCAGTGTGAGTTCATATGGATTTTGACGGCATTCAAGCAGTTGCAGCTTCACGACGGTGTCCCGCAGGGACGATGTTGGCTAAAACAGACAGCCAAGGGACTGGAGCAGAACAAGGATATCCTGTAATCAGGCGCATCTTGCTATTCAACTGTGAGTCGACTAAGTGAGTATGGCTCGATCGAGCCCACACCGGGCAGCAGTATTCCAAGTAGTATGTATGCTGTATGTTGTTGTAGACTGTATATGATGCATACTTCTGTCTGTTGCGCAGCTGTGGTCATTGTTTCCGCCGGCAACAAATGAATCTGCTCTTCAAGAAGCACTATTTTTGTGCAGTGCAAAATTGAGGACATCTACCGAGCTTTGCGGACTGCCCCTGGTCGACGAAAATGAAATCATCTGTTTTTTGGATAAAGGAAGAACAAAAATAATTCACTGAATCTCTTGTAGTCTTCTCGTGGGTGCTCCACTGAAAATTAGAAGCCTCTTCTGCACTTTCCATCCACGTGACAATCTGAGAAATAACTTCTGAATCACATGAAGATGGTTGTTGTTTGAATGGGCTGAGGGTCTTATTGCCTCTACGATGAAGTGTATCAAAAAGTTTCTTGAGCCTGCTAAAAACTGTAACTTCTGGCGATTTTGATTCTTCGATGCGTAAATCATTAAAAACTTGTGCTAAAATAAACTTCTCCAACATGACGACGGCATGCTGAGCAGAGCATGCGCGTCCAATTTATTGCTGTATGGTCACACAAGCTGCATGGACATGTTCTGTATTGTTACCCGTGGTATCAAAAGTCATGTCTACTATTGACTCACCACAGTTTCACGACTGCAGCAACTGCTTTAAAGCATTACGATGATGTCACCAGTTAACTGATCTGGTTTATAGCCAGGCATGTCAAGAATTTCGACATTGTTGTTATCACCAATAGCTCCTACAATGAACTTTACAAAAATTAGATCTTAATCATTCTTTGAGACTTTTTCAGGCATTTTTCCGGCACACTGGAAATGTCATACTTAATTCTTTTGGTGACTGTTCAAGCTCGGCAACTGCTGAAAACGATGAACGACGATATAGAGAAAGTTAGCGAAGTTTTCTATTCTTATGAGAAAGTGCAATGGCAAATGAATGTAGCAAAAAGCTGGCTGGAAAATTTCATACAGATTTGATTCCTGGAACGACAAATCATTGAGGAGGGGAGGGTGAAACGGGTTTGCCTAACTATTAGCAAAGAATTCAACCAAACGCGACATTTTTATTTCATTTTTATTGTTAAAAAAAAAATCCAATGGCCAATTATATGAACAATTCGATGGCGTTGCAATGGGATCACCCCTTGGCCCACTGATGGCTAATGCCTTTATG
>QQSS02199564.1:0-12286 GCA_003687565.2 Craspedacusta sowerbii
AGCGATGCACAAGCGATACACATTATTTACGCACGACTTCATTCCCCGGCTATTTAAGTACAATCGAAGCTGGGCTGCATGGCATTTATGCCTCCATGATTGTCGCACCTCTGAAAAAATGGAAGAACATAACTTTACCACGCATTTTAAAAGTTACATTGAAATAAAAAGTTGCTAAACGGAGTTCGCAACAGTTCCCATCGAACTGAAACCGCTACATTTTCGAATTCGATTCGAACGCGTGCGCACGTGCCGGTTCGATCACACAGGTTCTGCGAAGACGCGCTCTTGAAGGTATTTATTTGCTAGAGCCTTTAAGCTTATAAATACTAGATGCAAAAAGGCCGTAATATTATCGATGTGAGCATTGCTTATGCCTGATGTCAATCAAAACGCTTCCGATAAAAAAATGAGAAAAAAAAGGAACTAGTTAACATCGACTAGAAGATGTTAGGCTCCTCATAATAACACTAAAATTCTTGCGTCAACTAGTGAACTAAAGCAACGATTCCTTTACGAACAGCCTTGAAATTTCCTGCTGAACTGCCTAGTTACCACTGCTCAGAGGATTTAAGACGGCATAACTGAGTATCCATCGCCTAAATTATTGTGTCGCTGCGTATGATTTTCTTTCTAGTGAAGCTCTTGCATTACCTACTGCTAAACAAAGGCCTACGGAAGGCCATGCATACTTACGAACTACAATAATTATGCAAATATAAATATTAGTGAAGCAAACAGCTCGTGGGTTCACCACATCGAATACCAATCCTTAGCCTACCTTTTTGGGCTGTGTTGTTTGCATAGTGCATTTTCTTTAAGCGATCTCGAACAATAGAAAGCTCTTTTCAAAAGTAAGAAAGAAAAAGAAAGAGAGAGAGAGAGAGAGTGAGAGAGAGAGAGAGGGAGAGAGAGTACACTGTTCACTCAAGTCAGCAAATGATTATTAACTGTGATCTGTGATGACATCGATAATAGAGATAGACGGAACGATAGAAGGAGGGAAGAGGCGAAGAAATTCCGCATGTTTCAGAAGTTTGAAACTGTTGATAACAAGAGTTTGACGAAATTTCAACTTGTATTTATGCATACCTGCCAAAGAGCTAATTTAAAAATACGCAAATATAAACTATAGATAAGTCATTAGAACAAGTCTTACCCTAACTTTTTTGGTACCCTGATCTTTTTCTCGACAATTAAGCCCTACTATTTTACAATTTCTTTCCTCTAAATGATCTCGAACAAGAGACAGTGCGAGTGATGACAGATCAACAGCCTATTGCACTTCAGCAAATTGATCATGAGAAACCTGATCCCTTTCTAACTTTGATTAACAGATCCGTCTATGTTTCCACCACACCTCTATTCAGATAATCTAGTAGTCCTGACTTAAAATACCATGAAATTTACTTAATGATAATTTAAATCAACTACCTAATAAATCCAGCTATACAACATCGCCCTTACTAAATGGAATCAATGAAGTCCTCAATGTTTTCACATCCTTATTCAATCAGCAAAGCATAAGCATCGAACAGAAGTGCACGAAGTAGGCCAGCGAGAGAAGCTGGTACTGTTTAAATACTTACCGCTGATAGGGTTTTCCGAACTTTCATTGCAAACTTGTAACTTCTTGAATTCAATCTGCATTCTCTCTAATCGATCTTGAACAGTGATTAGTTCTTTTTTTGAATACTCTGCATCTTTTTGAACTTCACTTTTTAAATCAGCAAATTCTTGCTTCCAAGCAGGATCCTCCTGTAAACTAATTGCTACCGTCAGAAGATCCTTAACAGTTCTCAGACCTTCCTTAACCGTTTCCACCACAACTTTACTTCCATAATCTAGCGGACCCGACTTGAAATGGCTTACTTTATTAGTATCATAATTAAGACCATGAAGTACGTTCATTAAGTCATCCCACACCTGCGAGAAGTTTGTGACACCGCAAGTATTATGGAAAATCCAGTTTCGAAATTCTGAGAGCAGCCACACTAAGGCAAACGGGTTTGCATTCGCCCAATTGTAAGTCTGAAGATTTTCCACCGCCGGAAGGCAAGCGGTGGCCTGTGTCCACTGAGGATTTCCCACAAAGTAACGGATCAGATTTCTTATGAGGCCTACATCAAAATCTGCATACTTTCCAAATCCACTTGAGGGAAAAACGGTTGGAACTTGATAGTTTAGGAGGGTCTTTGAAATTTGAAGCTTGTCCAGCCCGAGAGCATCTTCAAGTCTTTCATCAAATCCTTTGTGAGCCAAGGTGGGATGCTTCTTACAGATAGCATCATCCAAAACCCACGCAACAGCCTCACATGAAAACTCGTGCACAACAATCGCCAGTCGAATCCAGTCCTCGTCAAACTTCGGAAAACCTGAAATATTTGAAACTTATTTACAACAAGTGCCAACACAGTCGAAAGTAAACAGCTCAGGCAGAGCCGCAAACCAAAGATACATCACATATACAGCTTGCCTTATGAGTGTGATAACCATAATCTAGAAGAAACTTCATCGTCCAGTGCTACCTAACTTATATAAAATGCCAATTTTTATCCGATAAGCTACTTCATACCTGACCCAGAAGGTAGAGAGACTGGTAAACCCGACCCTGGAACAGCTCCACCTGGACCGATCGAGATTACAATGGGCCCTAAATTATATCAAATAAAGAAAGGCAATCATTAGCTCAATATGCATTTATTCAAAAATTTTTAAATTTTCCATGAAAACACTTGCCAATTTATCAACATTGATATGTAGATCAAGAACATCATCTGGGACCACTATTGTGAAACACAGATACAATACATCAATACTTTACAATCTCATTCATGTACACTTCAGATGGTCGAATGTCCCACCACAGCCATATGGATGTTTATATTGAGCAATCTACACCAATTAATCATTTAAGTCAAGAAAATCCACCCAAAAAAATTCAGTACAAACAACAAGACCAAAGAACCATGAAATTGAAAGCTCCCATTACGAGGGTGATGACAATATTCCACAACAATGATCATGTTCCAGCTAACTTCATACACAATACCAACTTTTATATAATAAGCTAATTCATACCTGACCCAGAAGGTAAGGAGACTGGTAAACATGACCCAGGACCAGCGCCACCTGGACCTATCGAGACTGCACTGGGCACTAAAAATCAATGAACAAATACGTATATCACTTACATAAACTCGCTATGCAATATTTCCAACCATTTAAACCATTCCTCAATTTATCAACACATATACCTATATCCAGAACATTTTGTTTCAACATTGGTGTAACAATGCAAACACCAATGTTTAGCAATCTCATTCATGTAAACCTAGAATGGTCACATGCCCAAGCACAGCGTTTTTCGACGTTATAATGAACAAACTAAATCGTTTCATCATTTCATGCTTGCATGACATGACTTGGCAAGTGAAAAAAATTCAACCTTATCCAACTTATAAAAGCAAGACAAAAGAAACATAACAAATTCAGCTCGAATTATGAAGGTGATAACAACATTCCATTACAGATATCCCCTTGCAGCACAACCTAACTTCATACACAACACCAACTTTCATCCGATAAGCTATTTCATACCTGACCCAGAAGGAAGAGAGACTGGCAAACCAGATCCTGGAACAGCTCCACCTGGACCTATGGAGACTGCAGAGGGCACTAAAAATCAAAGAACATATAAATTAACAATTACAAACACACTGAGCAAAACACAACAATTACAAACTCACTGTGCAATATTTCAGTAATCTTTAAATTTTACTTGTAACCACTTATCAATTAATTAACACCGACACCTATATCCAAAACATCTCGTTTCAAAACTTATGTGCGAAATAATGCAAAACACCAATGTCTAGGAATCTCATTAATGAAAACTTAAGATAGTCACATTCCAAAGCGCAGCGCTATTCGACGTTCTAATGAACAAACTATATTGATTCATCATTTAATGCTTCTATGACATGACTTGGCAAGCGAAAGAAAATTCCATCCTAACAAACTCATAACGACGAGCAAGACCAAAGAAACATCACAAATTCAGCTCGCATTTCCGGTGTGATAAAAAAATTCTATTACAAATAGCAGCTCCCAGCACTACCCAACTTTAAACACAACACCAAATTTCATCAGATAAGCTGTTTCATACCTGACCCAGATGGCAGAGAGACTGGGAAAACTGACACTGGAACAGCTCCACCTGGACCTATCGAGACTGCACTGGGCACTAAATCATCCAAAAGTAAAAGATCATTGCCAACACTATGTGCCCAAAAAATCACAATTTGTTTGAACGCATCTGTGAATGTGTCAAAATAAACATTTACATCTGCCCCTTAATATTACAAACAGCTTGCAGTCTCAGCGTACTCACAAAATTATATAACAAATATCACCTTCCAGCACTAGCTACCTTAATAAATATTTAATATGGCAATCCAAAAATTAACGTAGCACATGCAAGTAAAGGCAGGCAGATTGAATTTTTCCAACGATCTTTTTGAGAATCACACGCAAGATAAATCAATGATAAATAACTACGCAAGTAAATACGAACAATAATCATCAAGACAAATTTGTTTGTTTGCATATAACCTACACATGGTGTTTAACTCTATATTCATATAACATGAACATATTCAAATTTTAGCAAGTTGTCTACCAGGGTTACACCTGGCCATGTACTTTTCTAAGCCAAAGCATTTTAGCAAAAACAGATCAACGACATCACACCGGAGAAGCCACAGAAACCGCTCACTGACCTTGTCCAGGTTCACCACTTGCCGTCCTTGATGATCTTTTAGATAAAATAGAACCTAAAAAACAACGATCAGCAAGAGTAAACAACAGAATCTACATAAAATAATATCACAATCACTATATCGACGAAACCACATATTCGGTTAAGCGCTAACCCTAGCAATTACTTGGCTTTCTGGGTGGATGCAAACTAAAGATGATTTTTTTTGTCTCAGCAAGTGTGGCATCTGAAAGGGTAAAAAAGACACGTACCTATATGAGCACAAATTAATAAAAATAACAAGCTAACAAACCAGTCAAGTTAAATTGTAAGGATATGCGTGCTCCTTACAGTTCGCAGAGCATTCAAAATCCATTTTCCAGACATGCGGACCGCTCGTACTGAAAGAACCCTGAGATTACGAAACACATTCTCTCTCCCAAATAATCGCGTTTGCAGACATAAAATAGACAAGTAATTGCAAATTCGAAAGATTTTAGTCCGCTTGTGTCACGTGCCACGCGTGTTTGCCCTGCATAAAATGGCGGACGAACTTTGCGATCGGCACAGGTAACGCGACCTCGTATGAGTTCTAGGTTATATCATGTTTCATATACTCCACCGGTCTACGTTATAATACTCTAGCTGCTCGCCAACGGACATGTAAGAGCCAATAACGACAGTTAAGCGGATCAGGACCAGAGCTGCTGGCATAGGGCCGGGACTAATTTGGTAAGTTAAAATAAAAGATTGCAAGGAAAAATTAAGTTTCAGAAACTTACCCATTATGCTTTGTGAAACCACGTCGAAACTTTTCTGAAAAGTCTGAACTTTTTCGATCAACGGCCAACTTTCAAACTGCACGGTATAGGAAAGGAAATTAAAGGTGCGACCATGTCTTAAATACTGGAGAAGCCCCGTGACTGGGCTTATCAGATAATGGCTATCCAATCGGATGAGCTGGTGCCGTTGGCAAACCCCTTGACTGGCGAATCTCGTGACTGACCAGGTAGCGACTATCCAATCGGATGAGCTGGTGCCGTTAGCAAACCCCTGTCATCACCGAGCCTCGTGACTGCTTACTGGTTATTGGCCATCAACCTTCATGAGGCCCCCTTCCACCTTTCAAATTAATGAATGATGCCAGTACGCAACATGAGCTTTCCCCCACTGATGTATATAGTAACGTTATATTATAGGTCAGTGGTTTTTCCACATCAGTTGGGGTCCAGCTCCAGGTCCAAGGCTCCTTTGCTGCAGACCTATAGATCGGACAGGAATGTTTCTGGCTATGGGGGGGGGGCCTACTCCTTGCCAGCACTTTTGATCTCCACCAGTGGCTTTATTTATGTACCCTTGCAATAAATGATGCTGAGGATCTCTTTCCAGTTTTCTTTAAGAACTTGGTTCAGCAGACGTTACAAAACAGAAGAGTCAAAATTTAGGTGCTCCTGACTTCGAGTTCAAGAAACTTTAATTTATTAAATGCAGCAAACTTTTTTGTTTGAGTTTTTGTTGCATCATACTTCGCTAGTTGCTTGCTACTAGCGAAGCTGATTGTATGTAAAGCCTTTCGAGTGTATAATAATTTTAAATTTTAGACGCTATGTAAAATACATGCAAAATTTAATTCCTTGCAATTTCTTGTCTTGTGACCAGAGAATTCGTAATAGAGTCATTGGAGAAAAATGGCCATAGCCTTTTTAATGCCTATTTAGCCTATTTTTTGCAATCAATTTTGGTAAAAATCATTGGCAAAGGAAAGTACCTGAAAATCTGCCGGCCAACTAGGAGAGACTCCACGTGGCATTCGGTGGGCAAGAAGGGTATGTGACATTTTTTGTGGCTACCTTGTTTGGAGAATCTCCTAAGAAGACCTAACCAGCACAGTACGACTTCCCCGTACGCTGGGAAGGTCTTCACAAAGAATGTCTCCTGGTAACAGGGGACAGTGCGATGTCAGATTCAAGATCGTTGGAGCATCGACCAGTCGTCTGAGCCTTTGCTTGTGGGTACTCATAGAGCTCTTTAGCTCGTCGAGAGGTTCAACCTTTATCTGACGACTGGCCTCATTTGCTGTCACCGACGAGCGATGGACTGCGCATCCGAGGGGGACTCCCTGCTCTTCGACGACAACAACAACAACAACAACAACAACAACAACAACAACAACAACAACACCAACACGCAAAAACGCTAGATCCAAGATGAAAGATTAGCCACGGGCGCTAACGTCATTGGAGTCGGTGCTCACCTGTCCCAAGGACTTCGATTCCGCAGACTTCAGTTTAAAGATTGTTGGAGCATCAACAAGTCGTCCGATCCCTTTGAGTGCACGTATCGAGCTCTTTAGGAGCTGTCCAGGATTGGGACAGAAATGTTAGCCTTACTCAAGAACGTCTGGCTTGACTTAGTCGGCGGAACAAGGTCCTAACTCGCCACCCCAACTCCTAATGCCGCACTCTGGTTTCCCTACCTAAGAACAACACAGGGAGCATCAAGGCACCAACCAAGACACATTTTTGTAGCTACCTTGTTTGGCGAATCTCCTATAGAAGACCTAACGTACGTCGGGAAGGTCTTCACGAAGAGTGCCTCCTGGCAACTAAAGGTCTGCGTCTCGAAACTCATTATCGTTTGAAACGAGAAATTTCGAGAAATTTCGAGAAATTTCTTGTCTCGTTTGAAGCGAAACCGATGTCCTTCTCGTCTCGAAATTTCTGGAATCAATCGAGACGGACGTAAAAATAATTTATTTCGAGATTTAAACGTACTTTTCGAGATAACAAATTTCTCGAAACTTATATCATATTTTTATAACATAAATCGACATCATTTCGAGACGATTTGAGAAATAACAGCTCAAGTTGCACATCCCACAACTTGCACGTTAGCGCCTTATGTTCATTAACTTGTGCTTATATAGGTACCAACGTGTCTATGAACCCTTTCAGATGCCACAATCATTGACGAGACGAAAAAATTGTTCACAGCGCGAAGACTGAAGAAAGTATTGAACAGGAGGGGTCTGGGATTACTTGTGACGTTGTCATTACAAGCAGGTCATCAAAAAAGAAATATTCCACTGCCGTGTTGTTGATCGTGGATGATGCCTTCACAATCTGGTGTCCACTAAGGGTCTGCGTCTCGCAACTCATTCTCGTTTTGCTCGTTTGAAACGAGACCGATGTCCTTCTCGTCTTGAAATTTCTCAAAAATTTTCGAGACGCAGACCTTTACTCGTAACGTGGGACAGTGCGATGTCAGTAAGATCGTTGGAGCATCGACCAGTCGTCCGAGCGTCCTTTGAGGGCACGTATCGAGATCTTTAACTCGTTGGGATGCTCAACTAAAATCCGACGACTGGCCTCATTTGTTGTCATCGACGATCGATGGACTGCGCATCCAGGGAAACTCCTGGCTCTTCACCAGCAACAACAAAAACAACATGAACATCTGATATATCGCAAAGGCTAGACCTTGCAACTATATAGAAAGATTCTTGGTGACTCACTGGCAAATCTTCTCTTCACTGCTTGAAGGTAAACGCCGTTTAAGAGATATCCATACAACAAACTCTATAGACTTTTATAGGGTGCTGGTAAGTTTCAACTATCTTAGTTACACTTATAAATATAAAAACCCGCACACAAGTTTCGTAAGAAAGTCGTAAACAAAGGGCCTAGCAGGCCACCCAGACCAAAAAACTCCCAGACCTTGTATAAACAAAATGACGCATCGAACAGCTTATAACCCTTACAATACCAAGTCGCTTACAGCCTAATGTTCGTTTCCTTAATTCAAGACAGATGGAAATAAATAATAACACGGGATTTGAAAAATCAAACTACGATTATTTGTTTTTGCTCAACAATGAACTGCATTGGACGTGAGACTGCACTAAATGGGAAAATAAACACTTCGATGAGGGGTCTAAGAATCAGAAATAACCATCAAGGCTTATAATTCTGTCCGTTTTTTTTTAGGCAAGTTGGGTTGAAAGGTTAGGCGTCTAAAATGCGTGTGTCTGGAGATCGCAACTTCACATTGTTGTAAGCTTTTTTTGCTGTACAAATTTCATGGACCTTTTTTTTTATCCCTTTATTTTGATAAGGTTGTAATGATAAATGTAGTAAGGCCAATTTCATCTTGCATAGCTTTCGTCGAAAAATATATTTCCAAAAATTGCGATAAAATAACATACCTTCTCATCCTTATTCCCGATATATGCAGAAGATTGCCAAAAACAAGACAGGTCAAGAAGACAATAGGTATAAATAGAGAAACTTACTCGAATTAGCGATACAATGTCTTCCAAATTATCTTCTTCTATTCGGCTGGCAGCCAGAAGAAATAAAGAAATCGCTCTGAACTCGAAGTAAAGCCTTTTCTTCCATTTAATACTAGAATTTCTATTCAGAGCCTTACGGTATGGCGGTGCAACCGCAACACATCGCGTGGACCCAACAGAGCGACCGCCACTTAAATGTTGGGATTGAAAGCTCGGCGAACGTCATGCTCATAATTGAAATGAATATTACGCACCCCCTCTACAAAGAGGGATGGTATATACTGATCAATAGCGAGCTAAGAAAGCGCTTCGCGAAGCCTCCGAAGTTTTCAAGCTCCGGCTTGTATATAAGTTTCGTTGTAACCTTCGTCGCGCTTGCTTAAATGGTTATCAAATGCCGTTGGATTAAATTGCATCTATTCGATCACTTGTGTCATGGTAGTGATTCTCTTGGAGTTTTACTTTTATCTTCTGTGAGGACATGGATTTGAGCAGCCTAGCCTCCTTGGCTTCTCAATGGAAAATTGCGACCCAAGAACCCTCATTCTATATGTCCAAACGTACCCATTGGTCTAATGCAAACAACTGCTACTGAGTTGACACAGGATGATTTGTTTTTTCGAACTCCATTTTACCAGCAGAAATATAGACAGGTTCTTGATGGTGCTGACCGTGATGGCTTGAAAATTCCAAGTGACAGCTCTGTTTATTGCACAATATTCTGCTTCATATTATTTGAATGTTGTGAAGGATTTTATGTGCAGGAAGTCATTGACTGATATCACAATGAGCGTATCAAACATTTACAGCTTTCACTTGAACCAAGGTCACCTAAGGGTTTTAGCCAGTATTTTTCTCAACAACTTCTGCAAAATGAAAACGCTCAGATCTGGCAAAGAATCGGCTATGAAACAATGGAAGTACTCTTGAACGTGTCTTCATTCATCTGTTTACATACAATCAGAACATGTATCCTATAATATGTATACTAATGGCTTCCAATTGATTCTCATTAATGTGCTATCATAAGGATTAGCAGAGTTTCTGATTCTTTCTCAAGATCTTGCCTCTATTCTATTTTGTATATAGGCTGATCTCACGTTGTCTTTATTGTGTTCTTGAGTAGGTTTGTTTTTAGTCTTGCCTTGTCTTTGCATCGTCTTGGTATGAGGAAAATAATTATTCAATTCAATTCAAAAATAATTCTAGGCCCAACGTTTTACTTGCTTTCTTGACTGCCTTCTTGCTGCTTCACTGCCCAGATCTTCCAACATTATGCTTGCAAAATCCTTTGATTCTTTACGGAAAACCGATGCGTGTTTTAATTTCGGTATTTATTAGAGATATTCTCAGAATTACATTGCTATCATATAGAAAACGTCTAGTAGATACTGTGTTTGTTTGCTGCAACTTCCTTGTATAAAATGCATATAGCTGATTATGAGTTGGCTTGGCTGTTTTGCATGTCACTCTATAATTTATTGCGTTTATGTGTAGCTACAAAAAGCAACTTTACGGTCTATTTCCAAGTTTTTTTTTTCGCGTTGGCTTGCACGCTCCGTCACCAGCTTTGCGACGTTAGACCCCAGTCCCAAGCTAAATACGCGCGGTGATTAGGCCTGTTGTGAAGGAAGTCTTGTGTCCAGCCAGTAAGCCGTCAGTCTCGCTATCGATTCGCAGTCTCGCTATCGATTCGGCAGTTGGACAGGAGAGGAGCTTCGGGTTGAGTACCTCTGAGTACCTGGGTTGAGCAACCGAGAGAAATCTAGCTATATGATTGGCTTGCCGGCTTCTGCAGAGAAACTACCCTTTGAGCAACTCTTTTTTCTGGCGAATCCTTTCAATTAAAAGTCCACTAACACCCGTAGCATAGCCATGCCAGAGACACAAGGGGTGTCCACCCTGTTACCTAGACAATATTTCATATTGAGAAGTGCTTCAGGAAACATGCCCAATTATTTGCCACACAATCACAATCAGGATTTACAATTATCGAGAACTAAAAAGCGTTATACTATTCTCAATGGTTCTTCCGTCACTCATACGCCTGTCCCTGTTTATTGGCATTCAGTGGATCATATTCAAATAAGTATTCAATGGCAGGACATGTGGAAAAACTGTTTTAGAACATATGCATCATACTATATCCATACTAATCATATTGAGGAGGCCTTGTCGAAAGTAAGGCATAGAATCTTTGATGAAACGACTATTAAGAAATCTCCATGCACCTAAAGGACTCGCCAACCCTCTATCATGTAGAATGTGCAAAGTCATCGACGAAACATTTAACCACTGTTTCATATTCTGTCCTTGCTTAATATGGAACAAATGAACGCGTTGTTGTCTAAAGTTTTCGACCTTACTACACATCGACCACCAAAGCCCGTTTTGCTTGGGGACCTATCGTCTATGAATACAATTCCCCTAAAGCACAGATATTTATGTCAACGCTAATCACGTAAGCCAAAATCACCCGAACTCAGTTTCGGAACAATCTTTGCAATGTCTAGCATATATAACAACCCAACTGTTCAGCAGTTTACTGCTGGCTATGAGCGCCTGTTGTTTAGAACCTTTTTTTTAGGTTATATGCAACCAACATGTCCCATGTCCCGGGTCTTAAATAGGCAAGAATTTTATATTGCTTGATTTGCTGTGAGAAGGACCTAGAAGAAAATTCTCTACTGGACTTGTTTGACGCCCATGGTCTCTTCATCCTGCTAATTCGAGTTTCCTTCAAAGACTGTTAAGCCTAACCCAGAATGGGTTAATTTGGGAGAAAATGAGTGCTATTTCTGACTGTACTTAGTGGTAATGGTTGTTTGCTGAAAGATAAGCTCAAGTTCCCATGGAATTTCTTTGAAGTTTCTTCAATCAGACATTTAAGTAAACTTAGTGACTATTGTATGATCATGTGCTGATGCACTTTTACTAGCTCTGTACAACAATTTAGTTCTTGGTTGAGGTATGAAGAGGGAGATCTTTATATGCAGGTAAAGAATTTTTCCGCAGCTATTGTGTTATGAGGCCTAGGGAAATAAAGATTACCGAGACATTAAGAGAACTGGATTTCATTTCATTTATTAGGTCATTCGCCACCTCATAATTATAAAAAGCCACAGAAAATTACAGCAACGTGTCAAGAGTCCGTACAATAATAAGAAAATGTTGAACCAGTTCAGATGTTCCAAACAAACGGCATGGTTCTCCGAGAAGGCCTTAGGCCTTTTCAT
>QQSS02199575.1:0-12286 GCA_003687565.2 Craspedacusta sowerbii
GGTAGGTAGGTAGGTAGGTAGGTAGGTAGGTAGGTAGGTAGGTAGGTAGGTAGGTAGGTAGGTAGGTAAGTAGGTAGCTATGTAAGTAACTAGGTAAGTAGACAGGTAGGGGGAAGGCTAGACGAAATGATTTTCAAGAACACTGCTTTTCTTACGCGCATAGGCCACCACTGTTTGGTTCCGAATCTTTACCACATGGCTCGTCCACCAATCTCTGGCCATACTCCTTCTGCTCCAGAACATTGCATTTCACGTCAGCAGAGTCAGCGCCTGAAATAAAAAATTAAGCCCATTCGATTACAGTTCACGAGGACTTCCGAGAGCAACGATTGCGTTAACAGCTATGATGATTGTGATAGCATATTTCATGTCGCACAAGATGCCCGCATAACATGCTAGGGCCAAAGAAACGGGCCCGATCAAGCGAAGCAGCTAAACTATCTGCATCTGCCTATACGATGCACAATGTCACAAGACACAGTGAAACAACACATATTCAATAAACATTTAATTGCTACCGCAAAGCATCAACAGTAGGGACGATATTCACATTTTCCTGGAATAGTTTTCAGCTAGAATGCATAAAATACCTTGACAGATAAACTGGACATGCACTGAAGGACTACCAATAATCGAATGAAGTAAGTATCTTCTAGCAGGTTCCTACTGCTTATAATGATGCATCAACAGTGAACACAAATACGTAAACACGTTTTAAAAAACAACTTAGTAAACACCCTAGACGTCAACGTAATAAACAAAACGTACGCAACGTACACCGAAGTAAACAACGTAATAAACAATGTAGTAAACACCCTAGTAATCAACCAGGTTAATAATCTAGTAAACACCCTAGTAATCAACGTAATAAACAACCTAGTAAACACCCTAGTAAAAACCCTAGTAATCAACCAAGTAAATAATCTAGTAAGCAACCAAGTAATCAACGAAATAAACAACCTAATCAACGAACTGCAGGAGCATGAAAAAGAAACGTGCCACTACCACATCATATACTTAAATACTTTCACAACAACAACAACAACAACAACAACAACAACAACATACAACAACAACATATATATGTTTCTCCTCAAATGAGAGTTACGTAAATAATCAACTCCATAGCTGCAACGCAGATTATGGCTCACAATAAAATAAAAACCTTCTTGCTGTGATTTAGATTACGAGAGTTGAAAGCGATGATTCATTACCATTGAATACCATTTATTTGGACACATGTCGTTAAAATTCAAACAAGTTGATTCATTGTGAAAACCGTTAACGTTTTACTTCCCCTATCTTTTGCACGAATATAGAGACATAAATAAATAAATATAGAAATAATGAATAATGAATATAATAAAATAATGAATGTAATAAAATAATGAATTTATAATAATAGAATAGACAATAATAATAGAATATACAATAATAAAACAGTACAATAATATAATATATTGCATATAATATAGCATCAACTATTGTATATAATAGAATAACATAATGTGAAACGCACAATATAATAGATGATACCTCATATGCTTTAAATACCCACCTCGTTCTCCAGAACTTTCTAAGTCCAGCTCGATGTTGTGGTTTCGCAGCAGCGTAAGCAGCTCTTCGATGCTTCGATCGCGCAGATGATATAAGCAATCCCGCGGGTGGTGCGCGTGCAGGCCGCGGGAAGCGCATCTCTCCTCAACTTGGCATTGCTATATTTACAATTAAAAAAATTCACATTTAAAAACAAAAAATAAATAACCAAGCATTAGACCAAATAAAATATCCGATGATAAAAACTCTCACGAGTAGTAAACCAACGCTACACTTTGCTGGCATCGCAACGAGCGTGGAAACCAGGTCACGGTTCAAGCAACCGGACGGAATGCACATACGGCGGGAAGACGAAGTAGAAGAGAGATCTACTGCTAGAGCTGATCTTTATAAAGGATACATGAAACTCTATGAATGTGGCCCCATCCCCGCTCTTGGCTTAGCACAAATCAATCTCAGAACTTGCAGGATAAGATAAGATAAAGTAATTCAGAAGCATGCAGCATCGTATGGGTCACACAGTTAGGTAAGACGAGGTACGGTGGGCCGAGAAAACGAGAAATGAAAAAACAAACGAGCACGTACTGCGCCTTCACGGAACGCATTCGAGCAGCCACAGCAGAACTCGAAGTGACACTGCGTGCATTTGAAGTGCATGCAACCGCCACGAGCAAGATCATACCGGAAGTGGCAGTCTGGACATTCTAGATGAAGAAGCACAAGGCATGCTTAAACGAGTCAATACACTCATTGACTTGCACACAGAGTTTACCGGCTAACCAGGGGATAGAGGTTTTTTTTTTAAAGTGAAGACGCAAAGCTCACAGCGTACCAAAAGATTCGGTACGACAGCAAGCGCACTAAGCCAAAGGTCGACAGCAATCGAAACGCAGCGTTCTGCAGGCTTCTTCCGACGGGCACATTCTTACCGATTCCGTTCTTAGCTAAATGCGCGGCGACACCAGCTTGTTGAAACTCAGGATCGTTCTGCAGCTGCCACTTCTTAAACTCGTCACACGTGACGTTTTCATGCTGCGGTAACCACTTAAAGATCAACGCGAAAACATTGTAAACGTACAAAAATTAAATCGAACACGTGATCTTGAGTCGGGAAATCAAAGATGACAACAAACAACAACATTAAATGACGAAAAGAAAATATCTACCTAAAAAATTGCAGGGCAACTAGACGCAAGCCAACATGATAGAATACAAGCGAGGCAACACGGCGGAATATAGGAAGAACTACAGGCAAGCCCACATGCCGAAATACAGGCAGGACTATGGGCAAGCCAACATGCCGGAATACATGCACAGACATTCTGGGCGACAAATCGTATCAGAATTCAGTCTCGCCTACTCAAACGGTTCTTGCCGCGTGTAGCATGTCATGCGCCAGATTTATCGAGCACAAAACTCAATTGGCGCGCATGCATTTTGCGCATCAAACAATGGCCTGACCGCGGGCGAGCAACTACATTCTGTATTGCCATCAACGCTACACTTGCTCAACGTGCTATCAACACTACCTCTTGAAACTACGATCCTCCATATTTCCGTATCCTACCGTCATATCTACCTCCGCATCCTGCCATAAACTTGACCCCCCTTATCTACTATCACCACTTCTTCCTTCATCTCCCACAAAAACTTCCCATAGATGACCAAAGATGACCATGGACGACCACACATAAAGCGGGAAGAGAAATAAAACAGCACAAAAACTAAACACAATAAGAACCACGGTTTCCCGGGGCGGGGCAACGGACAATCATACGCCCAGCAAATCCATTTAGCAGGACTACCTCCCGAAACTAACATCTTACCGATGATACAATTGATAAAATATATTTAGTTAGCTCAACTCATCTAAAGAAGTGATTTTCTTTTCCAACTTATCTAAACTCTAGGCACCCCCAATATCAAGCTTACTGTTGAGACGTAAAACCGAAGGTAAAATGCCCCTTCCAGAAGGCTCTTGCTGATCGAACTTCTGGAGAATTTTTTCCTCATTTAATGTTTTTCGAAAGAACACGTTCGCGGAAATTTGCTGAATTTGAACAGCTATTGCTGAGTTTGAACAGAATTTGCTATTACTTTATAAGGTTGATTTACAAGCACAGACTGCCTGCTGCATTGCAGAAATATGCAGACGTTTTCACTAGACGGCTAACAGAGCACCTAGGTGAAAACGCGGAAGGACAAGCAGAAGAGCGATACGAAGATGACAGGTTGCAAGTGAAGCTTCCGTATTTCAGATCACGTACTCACTGCTATCCAGTGAGGACATTGTCACTATGCATATGCCTAGGTCGAAGCCTCCAGCTAAAACTCAAGTCGGCTCTCTAACTTTATCTTGATCTATTTAACTTCTATTTCTTATTTCGATTAACTCCCCCTACTCACTCTCCTCTTCTTGGTTCGTGACGGATTTCAAGCAGCCAACATAAAAAATTGTAAGCGTTTTTCTTAGGATACCTTTTCTTGGCAATCGAAGCAAGTGCTTTTCTGGCATTCCCTGCAGGTCATTTTGCGTCGATTCTCGGCCCAAATGAAGCCATACTCCGGACACTGAATAAACAAAAAATAGAAAGCCACATCATTGAAACCAGACGAAACCCGCGAAACCCGCACCTTCCCCAACCTACCAGCGTTCCCCAACCTACCCGCATTCAAGCAGCGTTCTTTCTACGTTTAGAAAATTGCAGGAATGACCCCAAACCAGCAATCTAATCACCCTAAGAACACGGAAAGTTTTTTTTTTCAATTACCCTAACTCCAGAAACGGGACGCAAGAGGCAAGATTACATTTCACGGCGCTTCGAACAGTAAGGCAATAAGCTACGGTATGAAGCTCGAACGTACAGCCAAGCAAGCACACACAAACATACACAAACACACAAACAGATACACACACCACCAGCTACGGAACGGCGTTCGAACATCTAGCAACCACGCACAATCACACACAAGTGCATAGTAGGATGCCCCGAACAGACTCCCAGGGTATGGTGCTATGACAATAAGGATTCCCGAAGGACATACAACATGTGCACATACTTACGCAAACCATCACACAAGTGCGAAAACATATCAACAATCATACGCACAATCGCGCAAAAATCATCAAATACCCACGAAAAGATGACTTATGTTCACATACACGCACACACACATCAATACACCTCACACACACAACCACAACAGAATCCAAATAAAAACAAAAGCTAATTGATCAGCCACATAAACACGCACACACACAAACGCACAGACACACACACAAACAAACAAAGACGCATATAAACACAAACACTCACGAACACACACGTAAGAACAAAAGCCCACACGCTCGCACTGTCGGCAGGCGTATGCACGCACGTAATCCGAGTGCACACGTTTCGCCAGCAATATGTATGCTACCCACCCGAGTGCGAGGCGAGGTGAGGGAAGAAGTTCGAGAGCGAACACTCACGTGAGCACACCATCGGAAGTTTGGGTCCTTCTTCAAGTTGAAGTCCAGTAGCTTCTTGTCAAACGATTCAAAGATGCTTTCTTCTAGCAGGCCATTGCTTATGTAGCCTTTGATCTGCAAACGTAAGTTCCCGCCACTGTCATTGTCACGCTGAAGAAGCAACATCACTTGCCTCGACATACAAACCGCAAGAGTTTAGGCAAAGGGCTGAGAGCATAAGCTAAACGCGCAGAAGAACTGGAATGGAAATGCCCTGAATTCTATTAAATAAATGTACAAGTAAGATTAATAAATAAATAGATAAATACATAAATGCATAAATAAATAAATAATCAAAGGAACGACTATTGAATTTTATTAAATAAACGAATAAGTAAAATAAATAAATGCATAAATACATAAACGCATAAATAAGTAAATAATCAGAGAAATGACTACTGAACTTAATTAAATAAACGAATAAACAAATAAATAAATAAATAAATAGATAAATATATAAATGCATAAATAAATAATCAAAAGAATGACTATTGAATTTTATTAAATAAACAAATAAACAAAATAAATAAATACATAAATACATAAACGTACAAATAAGTAAACAATCAGAGGAATAACTACTGAACTTAATTAAATAAACAAATAAGTAAATAAATAAATAGATAAATATATAAATGCACAAATAAATAAATCATCAAAAGAATGACTACTAGAATAAAAAACAAAAACAAAAACAAAAAAAAAACACAAGGGTGAGTTTTACCAGGTTTCCAAATGTGCTGAAGTACTCATGGTTTATGCCTCGCTCCATATTAGGCCGTGCGCAAGATGGGCACACAAGATGGCGGATGTTCTTGTCCCGGATGGCCACAGTCAAGCTTTGCACCATGCAGTCTCGACACAGCTGGCACTGACAGTACATGTAAGACTCAAGCTGAAAGTAAAACCAGCAGGCAGCTGAAGTGAATGGACAACTGACAACAGATGGAAATCAGCACGTCTTAACATCTTCGCTGTCGCTAGTTAAACATTCCTGAAGCTAGTGCAAATTCGCAATCCGATGAGTCAGCGTTTAAGGAAAACAACGAGTTTTGAACGAGCAATGGGTGCATGTGACCACAAGCAATAAAGCAAGCAAGCGTTAGTTTTGGTAATCGTTCACGGCTATAATCCTATTTCTGCCAGCCAGTCACACACACACTCTCTCTCTCTCTCTTTCTCTCTCTCTCTCTCTCTCTCTCTCTCTCTCTCTCACACACACACACACACATACACACCCACAATCAAATACAGACACATACAACCCAAAAAACATGTGCTACTATGAAATCCAATGTACGGGTAAAACAAGGCTTCGCCTATTTAAATCACCATAACTTAAAATAATAAAAGAAGGTAGGTCTATTCTAATGCAGGTAGCAAGCCTTTCAAAATTGACTTCATTCCGGGTGCCTGTTTCAACCACGACCAGTCTTCAGCTACCCCACAACCTGATCCAAGACTAAATCAGTTCTTTGAGTCGCTCCCACCGCCCACCGTAAGTCAGACACCTTGAGTGTCTAGCAAACAAAATTTTCTTCCACTAATTTCCATGCGCACAGAGTCGGCATCGTTCCCCGATGGACTGGCAGGCAAGCAGCAACGAAACTTACGTAGGCCTTGGAAAACTTACGCAGGCTTTGGAAAACTTACGCAGGCCTTGGAAAACTTACGCAGGCTTTGGAAAACTTACGTAGGCCTTGGAAAACTTACGTAGGTCTTGGAAAACTTGCCATAGCACATGCAGCATTCATGATCGAGAAATCGCTTCGCATTCTCGAGAAACTGGCAGTTGGCAATCGCCTCGATCGAGTCTCTCACGTCATACGTCTCTACCAACTTGAGAACATTCTCTGCACGTCCCCACGAGATGTTGTTCTCGGCAACAAGAATCAAGCATCGACTCTAGACAAAATAAAAATACATCTAATGCTAAGCACCTCTTTCGGTAAACAAAGTAGAGCTTATGCAGGAAAGAAAATACAACAACAACAACAACAACAACAACAACAACAACAACAACAACAACAACAACAACAACAACAACGAAAGGTCATCTACACAGATTGCACAGGACACCCGTGTCATCAACCACCACCACCACCACATAGCTGACAATTCAATATCCCCGCTCTCAAGGCACCGTTAGCGTTCATAACATCTTCACCACTACCACTAGAGCATCATCCGCCCTGCTATCAGCTAAACCATGATCATCACTCACAGATAGCACAACACTAATACACACCACGAAGAACCTCTGCCATTAAAAGATAAGCACATATACACATCTTGCTGTCGGCAATGCGTCTCAAGCCCTTAACAAAGGCACAGCTTACAGTGACGTCAGACGACACCTTAAAGCAAATTTCAACCGTGACTCTTCCCCAAAGCCCACGTTAGGCGGGAAGTTAACCATATCTGAGACTAGGTAAAGTCATTACACGGCAGCCAAGCTCACTCTCGCTTGAACAGGGTGTACACGCAATGACGAACAACATAAATTCAAACATATACTCTACTCGCTACCCGACGACTGTGATCGTAAATCCCCATAGTAGGGGGAAGAAATATCCGCAAATGAATCAGAAGCACGCTAATCAAAGAATCTCCCTGATAATACGCATGAAGAAGGAGAACGCTAATCAAAGAATCTCCCTGATAAAACGCATCACGAAGGAGATTGCAGCCAAGGGAAATCGGGACTCAAGAATCGGACCAGAACAGCGCAGCTGACACCTCGCACATGCCAGCACTCGCAACAACCATACAGAGCAAACAAAAACGCCAAAGTGATAGGCAAACTTCATCACTACTATCACAAGCGCAGTGCGAGTCAATCAACCGACCCAAGGGAAACTAATACTAAGGAAATGAAATATGACAAAAAAAAAAGGAGGATCACGTACGTCATAATTTAAGTTCCTGTCCTTAACTCGATTGTAGTAGACTTCCATATCAGGGGTCGGCTCTTTCCAAACTCGGTCGAGAAACGGCTGCAACTTCTTCCGCTCCAACATCAGTTGCGCTTCCTCGGTGATACCTACACAAACAGCAGTACGGCAACTCAGTCCGGCCTGAAGAAGGAATCCGTTCGCGAACCCATGCACGGCGACAAAAGCTTACACCCAAATGCAAAGGCTTGCCACGAAAAAAAAAAAGAAACATTCACGTCGATTGAGGTTGCAGGGCTAGGGGCCTTTTCAGTGAATCGGTACGTTCGTGCCCATACCGTTTCCCCAAATATTGTTACTACCGTTTCCCCAACAATTTTTTACTACAGTTTCCCGCATAATTTTTCATAAGTCAGGCTAGTAGTAGACACGTGCTTGATGTAAATAATTAGCCCTTGAGAGACATAGGTTGAGTCCCGTTTTGACGTTTCGTCAAAATCCCCATACAAGGTCAGCAGTCAATTTACGTAACTTTCCTACCCAATTTATTCAGCTACTAGTTCTTAGCAAACTAAGAAACTCCGCATTTCATGAATAAGAGAATAATGCACACTAGCGTAATAAGTCTTGTTCTGACACAAGAACTTCTACTGGCACTGGCGGAACTCGTTTCCATATCCACAACTCATTACAAAATTACAAACGATCTTCATCGAGCTGGCGAACTTACATTTATTTAATTTTAAGTGAGGACTGCTTGTAAGTGGAGCACTCTCTGATTGAAGATCTACAGCGCTGTTCTTACGGTTGTTGTTGTTGTTGTTGTTGTTGTTGTTGTTGTTGTTGTTGTTATTATTATTATTATTACTGTTGTTGTTGTTCTTGGGTGGAAAACTATTTGACAAACGTTCGAGGTACAAGGTCGCACTGAGCGTTGGATAAGACCACTGGATGCTTACAATTAATGGAGAATTTGAGAATAGGTTGGTGCGTTATCTTTGCCTTTACACGATCGCGGGAGAGAGGGGGGGCGGGGGGGGGGGACAGAGAAAATGCAAAATAGACACCGCCCCTGCCCCAGGACTATGACAAGAGGATATTTTAAACAGGAAAATGAGCGTCAAATGCCGATAACATTATAATGAAGTGCGTACAAAAGCAAGCATAAGCGTCTGGTTGATGATAAATATATGGACCAAAGTAGCCGACTATGCAAGAATAAGAGCGCGCTTCCTCTCAGATATATCATGCAATTAGTATCACGCAGATACCTCCATTACAGTAGTTCTGTGCCATGCATGACGTAGCTACACCCACAATCAAAGTTTCTATCGTATGCACAAGGCAGCTACCTCCATAACAGTAGTCATGTTTACTGCATTGCAGTGCATTACATAACATCCGTTACAGAACATAACATACGTAACATACACAATGCAGTCAACTATATTGCATTACATTACATACACCCCCATAACAGCAATATCGTCATAGGATAGTTGCAGATCCTTCCGTACAGCTCCGTACAAGCATCCTGCACAACCTCTGCCCTAATGTACGGCGTATATACCGTCATCGACGTCATCGACCTCATGCTTTATCAAGCAAGCTTTTCCCACGAGTTATCTTTCTTCTGCACTCCATGCTCAGCGCTTAGAAATCAATCCAAAAATTTGCTAAATTCTTGAACGCGCTACCTAAACTAAACTGACTCTATCACGACGGGCAAGTAGGGAGGTTCGACACGTGTTGGCGGATACTACGTGTAACGCACAGGCAGGTTACGAGCTCTAGTGAACATGATATATTCACAGATACCAGCAAAGAGGGAGCTTCACGAAAAACATCGTACCATGGGCTGCATGCAGAGCTTCTAAGATGTCCTCAGGCTCGTACGAGGCATCCTCATTTATTTCGGCCATCTAAGAAACGAAAACCAAAGACCGAATGAAGGTGGCCTCCTACCTTTGTAAAAACCAGAACAAACCGTGCCATGTAGACATTTCAAACATGGAGCCGCATGCCCCACCTGTTTCTTCCTTTTCGCAGCAAAGAAGCGCAGAGCATTTTCGGGATCGCCGTGGCCTTCAGTAAGAATTTCCCTCGCCTCCTCTATACTTATCAAGCCGAATTCACGGGCGAAGTTAGCGTTGACCCACTGCTGAAACTCGCCGACAAGTCTCAGGAAGGCAGAAGTGAGCCAGTTCAAAGACGCTTGGTGAGAACTGTTCGTGTAACTGCAGGCCATTTGATACTCATCGCCGCTGAATCCAGCATGTTCAGCTTCCTACGAACAAAAATATTATAGCAACCAGTTGTTCTACACGAAGGAAGCACAAATCTTAAGTCTTGCCTTCAAGAGGTCACTACAACTAGAAATTGTAAGAAGTCGCTACTAAAACGGGGGTAACCCATGGAGCGAAACATCGCAGGATAAGATAGGTCAAGTGAAGCTCACTCGTAAGCCAAGCACGAAATTGCGCTCGTTCAATTCCATTTCCCTGATTTTCTTCTGCACGTACATCGTTTCGCGCTCACTTTCCACAAGCCTCTTCTGCTCAACATTGAGATTGTGCTGAATCAGCTTCTCCCTTGACGACAAGGACAGGCCTTGAGCATGCGGCCTGTCGACGGCCTAGAAAACGGATTCAACAAAGTAAGCGTGGAAGACACCTCCCCTCCCGTCCTGCAGGTCAATCCCCAGTAGTACTTGGCGCTTCAATCGCGTCGAAAGTCGACGTTCCGAACAGCATGATGCGGTCTGTGTTCTTGAACTAGTAGAGCATGGCAAGCAATAAATGAGGCTTGATTACACCTTCGCAAGAGCAGTAGTCGCGATAGTCGCCGCGGAACAAGAGTCCATGATCACATACGCAAGACAAACGGCAATAATTACCGATATTGATATCGAAACCAAACTACAAGGTAATGGTCACACTACCAACAACCTAAAAGCGAGATGACCATTAATAAAGTCGGCTTCGAAAAAGTAAAATGGAAGGGACTCAATAGCCTTACAGGGTAGAAAAAGGAAAGCGCCTTGCTGAATGTGATAAAACAAACTTATGTGCCTACGCGAGCGATAGTATGGCGCCTTGTATGCAGGGCTTAGGTAGCACAAGACTTCCGATAAATGAATATCTCTAGAAGAACGTAGGCGATATAACCAACAAGAACGACGCTTAAAGCAATCCTTGCTTAGATGATGGGTGAGTTTTCTACGCGGGTCGAGTAGAGGTTGCAGATGGAAAACTTCATTTCATCTATTACGAAAGTCAGAGAAAGTGCCACGCGTGAAGATAGGAATCTTCTACAAAGTGAGATGAATACCACTATCCACAAGCTGACCAATGATTAAACTACGAGTCACTAGAATGACGAGCTCTGGTTTCATTCAGCCAAACATCCGCGATTCCCTAACTGCTTTGTCATGCACACACGTACAAGCCCATCTCGTACACCATCTACCCTTTACCGCCTCCTGCACCCTCCCCCCCCCCTCCCAACCTATCACAACACTTACACCCTACACAAATGCGTACTAGAACGACGGAGGCGACTACGCAAGGCCAACAAATCATCGCCACATACCTGCTTCGTTCGCGACAAATTGGGTGCATCGGGCATACCGGTGAACGACTGAGGCACGAGCTGTGCAGAGGAATTATACAAAGCTGGTGGAAACGGGGAGAACTCCGGCACGGAAGTGCTGCGATGCACCGAGGGTCGGATTTCGTTATCTCGGGACGAGACTTTCGTCGGAGCGGTGGAAAACATCTGACGTCCATGTGAGGCAGGCAAAGGTTCTCGCTCCTTCTTCGCAGCTGGCAAATTACTGACAATGACGTAATCGTCCATAGCTTCCCCAGACGACGGACTTGTCTGCGTTTCTGAAATTAACACAGGGACCGCACGGTCGGGATCGTTTCCGATGACAAAAACTTCCTCCTAGAAGAATATTACGCAATCATGTTACTCAATTCGCACAAGAACAAATTTCAATTACACCTTTCCTCAAAAATACTCGCGCCGAAGCACACAAAAAGCCTCGGCAGCCAATCTCAAATGGAAGAATTTCGGAATCCCATCCTGCGCTATTTATTTCTACTTGCAGTTCCGCGTACTTTTCGAGCTTACGTTCGTGAGCCTCCTGTACATTCTCCTCCCAAGGGACAGTCAATTCTCCCAGTAAGGCTCTCTTACACCTTATATCCAACAGCACCAGGTCGGGTCTTAGGTTGGAGATTACAACGTGTTCGGGCAAGGGCTTATCTACTCGCACTTCCCATTGACGCGTATTCACCCTATTCACTTTCCTTGCTTT
>QQSS02199586.1:0-12286 GCA_003687565.2 Craspedacusta sowerbii
TCCTATATCTTTCATTTTGTTACGACACATTCACTAAACCTCGGTGCCACGGCCTAGCCCTAAGCCCTCCTCCTCTATTCGCCAATCTTTTTTTACTAAACCTGTAGGCAGGAGCCACATAATATGTGGTGATGCGCACTTGAGGTTTGTAAACTTGACGGTAGCGTCCACATGTTTGACGCTTGTCCTATTTTCGGCACGTCGCGTGCGGGGTTTTGACAGATTATGACATCAGATCTGACCAGATTGCCATCGTGCTAAGTTAATAGGAGACGTTCAGCAAAATCATTGCCAAGTCGCGCCAGTTAAAAAAAATTTACCATTAATTTGGTGTGAGCACACTTGTTAAGTAACTTCCTGCCAACCTTTGAAGGCGTATGGATATCCGAAATAACGGTATGGTATGAATAAAAAGTTGCTGAAAATTTCTTGACCGGGGAGGCCTACAATGTCGATGAAGATTCTTATGAACGGGGTGACCTGGCATGTCTTGATAAATATATTATGGACGCATCCGGGTTAGACTATGTTGATGAAGATTTCATGAATGGGGGGGTTGGAATATGTTGATAATGTTTATGTTGACGTTGATGTTGATAGGATCTCATGAACGGTGGTGGGTTTGAACATGTTAATGTATATTTAATGGATGCGGCCAGGTGGACTACCTCGATGAAGATTTCATGAACGAGATTTCAGAAACGGTCGCATTGCATTTTTAAACGATTTGGTTTTTTTTTTAACAAAAGGACCTCGAAGAATAAGATCCATGGCCCAATCCAGAATAAAAACTCGGCAGTTTGCTACTGCACCGCTACCGCTAATGGATTTCTATAATGCCTGGCGTTCCCGGTGCATCTGTTGGCAACGCTCTCCACAACACTAAAATGACACTAAAATATGGACCGATCCGATCGATTCTTTTGTCGTCCATCCAAGTCAGAATAGAAGAGCTGGGATGGAAGCATCATCCTGACAGGTTGCCTTGTCACCCAAACGGGCTGAGCTAGATCCTTTCATGGACTCTTCTAGTTGTGCTGATGACAGCCCAGGAAAAGGAGGTGAGTAGGAAAAAGAAATGATTGGGAGCGGCTGACGCAGTAGTTTGCGTAACTTTTCCTGAGCAATTTATTCCACGGACGCGGAAATGCGCCTCCTTTTCAACCATGATCCGCCTCGAACGGAACAGGGGGATACAGCTTCGCCATTAATGACCACTTAGCGAACAGTTTCAGGAAGCATTTACGCAAAATTGAAGTCGCGTTGGTGGTGGCTATACTAGGCATTATCTTCTGCAGCCATCACAATCATAGCCAAATTTAACAAAAATACACGATGGCGTTCCCTTACTTCAACTTAAAAACGCGGCCAGGTTAACTCATCTCCAATCGGTAAAAGTTTAGGTTAGGACCCTCTGCACCTGCCCACGCCCTGAGGAAACCTGACCGGCACCGTTGTGCCCTGCTCTCTCGATGGCGAGGTCCCTGCCATTGTACGGGCGTGGATCTAGGCAATGGTCTCTAAGCTCTTCCATCTGACATTTCCTTTACCTCAGCCCCACTTGTTCCTGAGTGACTTTTGCTTTATCGACAACCGCAACCGACCCCAAATCGCAAAAATTTCATCTAAAGCTTGTCTCGTACGCAGTTTACGAGATTCAGCAGTGGAGATGCCGAAGCCACAAAGAAAATGTGCGCGAACAAGTACGAGAACATGGGAGCTGCTGGGCTACATTGTGGTTAATTTTGGGTTTCAGTTTGAACAACTGAACCAAACCTGCACGCGACAACAAAGTTTGCTAAAACCCAACGTAAACAAGATAATAAACAGACCCCGCGCAGTCATACCGTCTGTAAATCGTGTTGGATGCGGTGAAAAAAATAGGATGTCTGTCCGAGCAGCACACAGATATAATTTTACTTGCAGAGTGACTCTTACCCAACGAGACGTGCGCCACGGTCACAGCTGGAGCATTTGTATCTCTCTCCCGCATTCAAGGCTGAGCCTTAACGCACGCTCGAGCCTGTTGAATCGTCCATTATGAACCATAACGTAAATGCATTAATGACTATGTTTCAAACAGGAATGCCTTTGATTTTATTTTCTCAGGGACATATTAAATTGGTTAGAAAGTATATATCGCTCTCTCACGAGAGCACACTTCGTACAACGAAGCTCAGACCTAGAGGGTGCATTCTGAACGCTATCAGACGTTATCGACGTTAAGAATATGGGGACAAAAGTATATGCTTTCTAAATCTTGCATGTAATATATATATATATGTATGTATGTATATATATATATGTATAGGTATATATAGGTATATTAATATGTATTTAAAAAAAATAATAAGAAGAATTGTCTGACCACTTGCCTGACTGCGGGCAGAAGCTCAATGTTCTGCGGAAGCTCAAAGTACTAATGAAGCCTAGCATCTAAACACAACCTACAAGAAAGGAAACGTACTCAAAATAACTCAAACATCAACAACAACAATGCACACACACACACAAAGACATACGAAGATACACAAACAAACAAAAACAAACACACACACACACACACAAGCGTCCATTGTCCATGATGCTGGAATCAGGCATACCGAACTCGTATTATATCGTATTAATCCCCCCTTAGATCGAGCAGGAACTCGCCATGTGCTTACTGAAAAGTAAAACTGATGCTATCTGCATATCCCGGCTCACGGATACAGTTATTTTACCTTAAAGCTAACACACTACTAGCAACTAGAGTTTTGGAACTCTGGGAATCAAGATATCAAACGCTTCATTATTTCGTTGCGACTAACCGCATGGATTAGATCTTAAAAGAAAGGATGGCCACCTGGGAAAGCCGATTCAAATGTATTCGAGGTTAGCGAGGCTTGAAGGGAGGATCAAGAAGCCGTGACGTTGCAACTTGCCTCTTTTTACCAGCATTTGTTCGTCTTCCTCACAACTAGGAATACTATAGCTGACGTAATAACACGGAACATTTTTATGCACGGCTGGCATAACATTGAGATACCAGCAGCATTGAGCAACTTTTTCCAATTGTATACTACCAGCCCAAAAGATCGAGTGGATGTCTCGCTTACGTTTGCCCTGTTAAACCGACGAAGTGAGATGTATGGTAGTGCAAGTATCAAATAAAAAGGTGCCCTCGACTATGACAAGCTTATTGACCTTAATATTAATATAAATAAGTCAAAACCTCTCTTCAAGAGAGCAGCGAAAGCAACATTATTAACGGCTGCATATATGTATGAGTACTGATTTGTCAATGTGAGGTATGACTGTTGAGAGCATTTTTACAGTAATGAAGGTGATTTTGCATTCGAAATTTGTCTTCGTATCTGCTTATTACGTCTCACTTGAATTACCTTGATATTGTTTTGGCTAAGCACCCAACAGTTATAATGAAGTTTTCCTTATCTTTCTAGTAGTATTTATCTATCTTTCTAGTAGTATTTTTATCTTATATTTGTTTAGCCTTTGTTACTAGTTCATAAACCGGCGCGTTGCATGAGACACTTTCCCTTACGCTTCTTCTTACACTCTCTTTCTCTCAATTTCTCTCTCTGAGACACTTTCTAATAGGTTTTCCATATTTTTCTAGTAGTGTTTTTATTTCATATTTGTTTAACCTTTGTTATCTGTTCAGATGCCGGAAGTTTGCATGAGACACTTTCTCCCGTTGTAATTTCCTTTTCTCGTTTGACTGAGTAGTAGTTGAATAAGAGCCGCTTGAACATGTAACTTAGTATAAACCTCTGATTCCAGATCTTTCTTGTGCCCCACCCTTCTGTCCCGAGATTGGATTTTGCCTGTCTTGTCCGAATTCCTCTCACTCCATGACATTTTCTAATAAGAGGAAGCATTCCACTCAAACTTATACTGATTAGGATTATAGTTTTGCCTTGAAACATTTATTGTTAACGTCGTTTTGAAACGCTTTGACATTTTGAAATTTGCCTCGTCTGTTATTTTTTCTTCGTGTAAATTTGTTGGTGATGGTAGCGATGAGGTGGCGTCTTTGATCTGGTAAGTCTCGGCTAGGAGGAAGTCTCCTTCTCATGTAAGTGCCAAAGTTTGAAATACTATACTCAATCTTCGGTCTTTCACAAGATGCAAACTATACATCATCGATTATTATATTAACAGATTTTATTTGCATTTATCAAGAAAATAAAATCTTGAGACTTCAGTCTTCAGTCTCTACTCTTGATGCTACGTCGACTTTCACTTTCACTTCGGTCTTTGGAATACTAAACTTAAATGCTTCAGGATAGCCCCCTTCCGCATGGACATGGCAAGTTGCTAATCACGCTATTGTGAGATGGTCTATAAAGCTGTAAATGGTTGTCTTATTAGCAAATGGAGAGCGGACTGGCGTCGGTCGCGCTTGTTTCCAACACTCAATCTGATCGGTGATCCTGTAGCTCTGATATCCTATATGAATACATGCTATTCGTTTGGTTAGAATTTGACTGAGTTTGGGCATAGGGGAGTAGAGTGTGCACACAGAGGTAATCGTATGAACCTGCGTGATCGTATGTATGGGTATAAGTATATACTAACGTAATCGTATGGACGGGTATATAATAACTCTATTGTGATGCATATCATTTAGTGCGTTGCTTCTTGCAGAACGCACTTTTATATACTTTGTTATCACCCGGTGTGGTAAACTCTTGGTTTCACCCCTCTAGGCTTTCACTGATCACCATAGACTTTTTCCACATGTTCCTGTGCTATAGAATATCAGGTCATGATGGTGTCACCCGGTGCGGCCCGCAACCCCACCCCCGCACCCTCCTAGCGACGCCACTGGGAACATGACCCAGTCTAAGACCAGTCGCTGGATAACTTGACCGACTATAAGAAAGCTTCCATACCTGAGCATCGGACCAACACTTCCTAAGTTCCGGCAAAAATGATCTTTGAGCAGCAAGGTCACAAGGATTTTTTTTATCCTAGAAGCTTCCTGAAGTTTGATTTCACTTAGCAAGGACTCGACGAGTGACCCTTGAGCATGGACACCATTTGTGACTTGAGAATGATTCGTAATTCCATCGTCAACGCCAAGAGTTTCTTGTGGTTTCAATGCAGTAAATATTTACTTTGTGGTATAAGATGAATAGGTGAAGTCCCAAATTTGCACTTCTCTTCGTGGGATTGAATGTCAAGATGGCCATTGTCGTCTATCCTGCTCTAATCGCAAGCGAATTCGCCTGCCATGCGTCAAAAGAAGTTGCTAAACAATCTAAGTGTCAAGTTCCAACGAAATTATTCTTTACCCCTCACCGACACGAAAGGCACTTAGCCAATATTAGCAGTTAAAGAGATGAAAATGTTGCTGTTTTTTGCACGCTTTTGATGATGCAATTAGATCTAGAAGTCAGTCGTGACCAAAGTGTGGCAAGCTGCTGGTAATGCCATTAAAAAGCACCTTGAATTGCATTCGCCAAAGATGTGCGCACTTCGCAGAAAAACCTTTGGTTTCCAGATTAGTGATTGTAGCTCAAAGGAGAGCAAGAACGAAGTAGCTTCAATAGTAGCCACTCGCCGAACATCTTCCATTGGGGAACGTGAGGATCACTGGAGAAAGAATCAACGAGAAAGGCTTTTTCCTGAAATCCATAATCGCAAGCTCTGTGGCGGATTAAGGTAAGGTAGAAAAATTATGGCGATTTGGTGGTTACATTGTTAAGACCCTTGGCGTCACGTATTTTTACAAATAAGCGCTCGATAAACTTCTATTTAAGTGCTCGCATGACAGCAACAACAACAACAACAACAACAAAAACAACAAAAACAAAAACAACAACAACAATAACAACAACATAAACAATAACGGCAACAATGACTACAAAAAGCCATTGCTCTGAAAAGCTCGTTGGAAGTACGTTTCCTCGCTTTGATTTGCATGACAGTTGGTTACTTGGTTGACGCCGAAAAGCCAGTAGTATTTTCGCACTTCATCGATTGTCATTTGCACCAAATGAAGCCAGTCGTCGTTTGTTGAGTGAGGCTCGTATAAGGAGCGAAATAGCTCGATAGGCGTATGTTTTAACAGAGGGAAACTCCAATGGCTGGTTGATGCTCCGATGTCCTTGAGTACGTCATTGCGCTGTCCCATGTTACCAGGAGACACTCCTCGCGAAGACCGTCCCAGCAGACGACCAAGTCTTGCAGTTGCTGGTTAGGTCTTTTTAGGAGATTCGCCAAACAGAGTAGCCAAAAAATGATTCACATACCCTTCTTGCCCACCCATCGGCGCGCGGAGGCTCTCCTAGATGGTTGGCGTCATAAGAAGTGTAAGCAAGCCTTTATCCCTCACACTTAAATAATTGTAATTGCAATTTTGGGAGTTTCCTATCGACTGTGAGGCAGGTCACACGTATATTGCACAAAGATTGAAAGCGATTTTAAGTTATTAACGTGGAATCTGGGAAAGAAATTCATTCAAAACGTTATAGCCGTGCCTCAAGCGACAGCTACTTTACAATAATATAAATATACGCCTTCCTAAATGCTTTAGATCCCGTGTTATCAATAAGTTTACTTGTGCAGGCTGTAATGTCATCTATTTTAGAGAAACCGCCCGACACTTTGCAACATGGGTCGAAGAGCATTTAGGCTAAGACAAAACCTCGCATATATGGAAGCATTTGCGTGTAGGTGATTGCAATAAAGTATGCTCGGAAATGTGTTCTTCCACTTTAGATCAAGCACCGACTGGCTAAAGGAGGCCATGTTTATCAATTGGGAACATACTAACCTTGACACCCAAGTTAACCACCTGACTCTAACTTTATCTATTTTTCTCTCTAGGTTTCTGTGTTACCTTAGTACCATAGCAATTTAATTATCACTTAGTAATAAATTAATTATCCCGCGCGCATTGCGTTTATCGTTTAAGTGGTTTTTAATTGTCCTTTCTATTCACGCCTATTCCGTATAAATGTCCTCGTGAGGTTTGTTTGGTTTTGTCGAAACATGTCCTTTAAATTAAAACGAGTTGTTTTTCTTCTTAAAGTAATTACCAATATGGTGCTACTGTGTTCATTTGGATCTAATATAAGTAAAGTAATCCACACAACAAAATTCTTAAAACATTTTTCTAGGTATGCCGACCATGTACAATAATATGACGTTTGCACAAGGTACTTCAATACTTGAAGAAAAAGTTGCTCGCAGAAGGCAGTACAAAATCGCGCAGAGGGAATCCAGACCATGCTGCGTTCACACACATATCATATTTACTCGCTGATACGATAATCATGTGTGACAAGAGTCTCGAATTGAAACGAAAAATTTTTTTTTATGTGTGACGATCATTCGATATCATGGCATGAAATTCCAAGGACAAACTTTTTTATTGATACCAACATGCTTAAAAGTTCGGCACCATCTAATAGGTGAATTATTCATCGATAAGGTTTTGTGTGATGAGCGTCTGAGACGAGAAAATTTCACAGTTCCAAATTTTAGGATATTCTTAACTGCTTTTGTTTTCTTAAGTAATTGTTGATTAGCTCCTTCCCTAAGTTTTCTGCCAACTTGATCTACTATAACACGCCTCCTAATTACGAATGGGTTTCCGCAATCTCGCCTTACGCAAGTTTAACATTTTAATTGCTGTTCAAAGCTCGCCCTGGGAATTGCAAAGTGGGTTGTGATCTGAACGTTCTCATATATGATTTTTATCGTTGTATAAGTCCATCCCTTTTGAATGCTTTTTTCTTTCTACACCTTGTCTTGCCGTTGCTGTAGTTCCCTCTAACTTTCATCATTAACCCCTCACTTTCGACTCCAGTGAACTTCTCAAGCCTCAGGCGTCTATCGAGTTGCCACTTACTATTCTTTTTTTGGACGAGTGGTGGCAAATTTTGTTTAATAGAGCGCCTCCACGTCCCTTAAACGGCAGATTTTACGGAGATTCGCAAGAGAGCTTCAGGCTCATCTTAGACAATTTCATGTAAACGAGTTCAATTGGTCGAAAAGACTTCACTCTTAAAGTCTTTCCCGTATTTAATAACAACGCTGGTGACTCCTACCTTGAGTGAGACTGAGAGCCACAAAGAGAAACTAGATGCAACAGCAACGTTCTCCATTGGTAGCCTTAGTTTTAGGAAGTGGAGAACGAATGGTGAAGGCTGGGTGCAGTAGGCAAAGCCCTTTGTACCATGTCAGTTGTCATCTTAATGAGCTTGAGGTGGGTTTTAATCAAGAACTCGCTTATGTCGAGCAAACTTGGATTTTAATCCGCACTTGATTCAAAATTGAAGATTCAATTTATTTTATCCATGAAGATGAGATGCATTGGCAAAAAAAATAACAAAAATAACAGAATCTACATGGGAGGGAGAGCTTCTCGTAGCAATGCTAATCGGAATTGAGGAGCTCACCCAGACTTTCTTGCTAAACGTATTATAGACAAAAACAAACGAATAATACGAGCAATGCGTGCGTATAATATCCGTGTTCATATAAAATTAGTATACAATGGAGCTTTTTAGATTAACGCGAAGGTTAACTCGGTTAAGTGTGGACCATGTCGGTGTAATGACGGTACGTTGTTTCAAAAGTCATGGTTCACGGACGCTCGTAAAGCAAGACGAGTTAGTCGGTTAGTATTTAGCAGCAAGAAAAGTGTGTATATGTCGTTTGAATTGTTTTTTTTTTTCGTGCTGATTTTGAGGTCTTTGTTCATGTTAAGCAGATCTTTAAGCAAGTTAGAGCCGATAAATATCACTGTGCTACTCCACTACTTGACTGTCCGTGCCATTGCGAGCTGATCATTGTTTTGTTGATATTTCTTATAGATCGTCGTTTTTCTTGCAAAGTTAAGAGCATTTTCAGAGGCTGTGGTAGTTCTCCCTTGATCCAGTCACGCATCAATAAATATGTGCTTAGGGCGATCAGGTCTTGTAATTCAAGTATAGTCAGATTTTTGAGAAGTGCGGTTGTTGGTTCGCGGAAATCAGAGAAATTTATAGCTCGAATGGCTCGTTTTTGTATGCAGGCTAAGCGATTACGATCTTGACTCTAAGATCTTAACCGATTAAGATCCTGATTAGGAGTCCCCTTTCAGTTCCCTCCCTCTGTAGCAACCAGTTTAAAAGTCTTAAGAGACAAAGAGGCGCGAATATCCATGGTATCTTGGAAGCACTCGTTGAAAAGCTCTCTCCTCGGGGTTACGAAAAGCGATTTAATAACAGAAGAAGATGTCAATTATCACCAAGCATGAAATAATTACCAAAGCCTCAAAAATTTTCTGCAGGTTTCCTGAAAGAAAACAGCAATTACCCACTATAGGAAGGTTTTATACGCGCTCGCGCCAATTGAAAGTCGGTAAAAAAAAAAAAATAATAACAATAATAATAATCGGTACAATTGTTTAGTGTTACAACACTTAGTTGCAGTTGAGGTGGCTTGCTTCTCTATCAATTGCACGTGCGTATACGTCTTAGGTGCAAATCGTTATTCCCTTGGGCGCTAAGCGTTTAATCGAATGGAACGTAAAAGCAAATGCACCTACTTGTTATCAATGAAGTGTTCACGCCTCCCGAGCCTTTATAGCAGTTCGTGCGCGTTAGCAAGTCCTAACAAAGCGAGTGGTTGTAAAGGAGGAGTATGCTTACATAGTGCTGTTAAGATCTGCAGAGGGACACGGATTTTAGGTGTAAAGAAGCTGCAAGAAGCTCAGGAATTTTTATTGATTTTGACGATCAGGTTTGCTATAGTTGATCATGCAATATGATGAAGTCTTGAAAACAATTGATAAAATGACGCTTTGGACAGATAGATCGTCATAGTCGACCGTATAGTAACAACATCAAATACCTACCTTTGCAAGAACATAAACCTTTTTTGCTCCATTTTTATAGGGAACTTTGTCCAGAAAACGCAATGTCTAAATCTATTGCATTTTTAGAAGTAGTTTCACACGTTCCGGTTCCGGTAATTTGACTTGCGGCGAAATGGCCACGGGCGTTGAAAATCAGCTGCTCAATTTGCGCCTGAGAAGCACCCGGTGCTCTCGGAAGACGTATGAAGAGTGGCTCCAGGAGAAAAGCGAGTTACAGAAGAGAAGGACATCGGAGTCGGGATGTTCGGAAGCTCTTCAAGCAACGAGCGCAGACGTTGGGCGCTTCGTCCGTCGCAAGTCCTACGACGTGTGGTTGGAGGAGAAGCAAGCTGAGCAGCTGCAAGTGACAAAGTCCCTTAGACGAGAGAGACGACAGTCGCAAGTCAAAGTCTACGAAGAGACAAAGCTGAAACGAGATCTGAACACCCAGAAGTACGACGAATGGCTAGAAAAGAAGCATGCTGAAGATATGGAAAAGGAAGAGCGAGAACGGAGCGAGGCCAGGATCCGGTGGGAGATTCGAAATCGGGAACGACACCAAAGCTCGCGAGAAACTTCATGCAATCCTTGCTGAGAGAAAAAAAAAAAGACAGCCCTTATTGTAGTTTAACGCACACTGTAAAGATATTCTTATAGCAATCGTTTCACCTGTTGTAAATTGTAATTAATAAAGCTAATTTTGGCGGACGACACGAGTAATACTTTGTACAACGAGTCTACATTTCTTTAGATAGTCCGCCATTTCAAACACACATACTTTCCCTCTCTGCTGCAAAAGCTAAGAAACCTCGTTAGCAGGACGCGTGAACCTCGTTCTCATACCGGTACTTTTTAAAAGCTTCTCCATGTCTCGCAAGGTTCAGCTAAACCACCATTGATACAGCTAAACCACCATTTGCTCCTTCTTTTCTGCTTCGAGTATTTCCTTAGCACTAAAAAAACTTAGCGAACCGCAAATGACACAGCAGCCATGGTCAAACTAGCAAAAAACTAGGATAGGTAAGTTCGAAGAGTGCCATGACTTGCAGAATAGCAAAAAGCATAGTAGCTTAGTGCTATACATATACTGCTATAGTGCTCAAGTGCTATACAGAAATCGTAACGGGACATCAAAAATTGACGAAAAGTATACAACTACTAAAATAGTTATAGACAACTTGAAATTCCGTGCAGAAAAAAAAAACATATAACACTCGTCAACATGCAAGTCTAAAAATACATGGCGCGAAGCGTACAAATTCATGCGTGCAAATAAAAAAAAAATGCATGAGCAATGACAAGCAGGAACTGCTCAAAACACAGCTACATAAGCGAAGCTAGAAATATTGACAAACATTGCAGAATTTTTATTCGGAGTAAGAAAGCATAGAAAGCTGTTCACGCAACTTTAACCAAAACACCACGAGCACGACTTCGAAACACCAAAGCTGCTCGAAATGAGTAAATCAATCAGTCGTTTATGCACTCCATAACGTGAATCTGAAGGGAATCCCAGTCCGGAAGAAGCACCTTGCACTTTGGACACTGCTTTCCAAGGAGCTCAGGTTCTTCTGCACTAGACCCCTGACGTACTTGGTTACCGAAAGAACGCCGATTTCCAGATTCACGAACGTGCCCCTTCGAGTCCGCAAACCCCTCACGCCGCCCGTTATCGCGGGCTAACACACCATGGTCGTACATGGTCCGATTAGCATGCTGGTACTGTCCTTGTTGCATCGCTGTGGAAGCTGGTCCGCACGGCGACAGGCATGGAGTGTTACCGTGGCGTTGTCTCCACGTGCCCAGCTGCGCATTGCTATACCGGTGCAGATCTTCCGTGAGGCGAGTGTTTTCCAGTTGCAGCTCCTGAATCTTCTTCTGAGTCTTCATCAGCTCATTGTGAAGGATCATCTTCGACTCGCGTTCCGCATCAAAGTCGTGTCTGAAAGTCTCCGCCTGTTACAACAACATAGACGTGGAATAAAAACAAACTAAAATCGAAACAACGATCCCTGAAAGCAAAATTCCAACGCCGATTCGGAAAAAAACATAAATATGTAGTAATGGGCTCAAACGCGTGCGTTTTGCGTTGTCACAAGCGGCCGTCACCGAGAGCCCAACAGAACACAATAAAATAAAAAAAAGCAAAAACCGGTACGCATGAGGAATCGCAATCCCACCTGAATCATGTAAATGCTGCACTCATCTTTTAGCGGTAGTATGGCTTTAGCCTGAGTCTCTATCGCTGAAGTTAAAGCATCATTGTCCGATTTATATTTGGCAAGTTCTGCTTGTTTTTGAGAATCCTGGCACGGCAAAAAAAGAAAAAAAAAACTCCAGCATTGCTGGCTGAAAATGCATGTATGTATGTATGTATGTATGTATGTATGTATGTATGTATGTATGTATGTATGTATGTATGTATGTATG
>QQSS02199597.1:0-12285 GCA_003687565.2 Craspedacusta sowerbii
ATAGATATATAGAACAAGTCAAGAGACAGTACGGAGAGTCCATCGCGGTCCTGAAAACAAAGGCGACGCGTAAACGGCAAGATGAGATAATTCTTTTTACAACTGGTGATAGACTACGGGAACAGCGTACCGATAACAAACTCATATATACGTAAAACAGAATTTAAAAAAAAAAAATGGAGATAGAAATAGTAAATAATTCAATTGAAAAAAAGCCAGCCCACTGCACGAGATAACTGTAAGTAAGATTAGCGCAAGCAAAACATACCTGCGAAGAGTAAAGAATAGAGCAACGAATAAAACAAAGCATTAAGGAACAAGCAAGAGTTAGACGTTACGTGGTGCTGCAGCGGATACAGGAAGCACGATTTCCAAACTTAGGCAACACCATGGATTTTACTCCATTGACAGGATTGGCAGTAGGCGCTTTGCAGCACTTGCAAAGTTTTTCACAATACCCAATACTGGGGCCCCCTTCCGCACACCGCAACAGAGGGGTGGTAATCTAATCCACCAATATAAAACAACCCAGGGTCTGCAGGATTTTAACAATAACAATAAAAACAAATAAAAACTGCAAAAAAAGAGCACCACGGATAACAGGTGACATTTATTGATGTAATATTTGTTGACAGTACGTCCAGCTAAAAACGGCTACGCCAGCAACGGCTGCCGCTCCGTGCCGTATGCTTCGACGTACGTCTGCCGCCGCCTGTCGGATTCGGTAGCCCTACTAGCCGGCCCCACAAAACTGAGCAGTGCAGGGAGAAATATGAGTCCATGTGTGGCTCCCACAACAATAATCGCCGCATACATACGAAAGTAGAACACCTGTGAGGAAGATCAATAAATAGTCTATGCGTTACGCTACGTCAGCAAGCCACACGAAATAAGAATGATAGGATCATAGTTTGTACACACAGCATCATATTCACGTCATCTACTTTATATAAACCTGCCAGTAAAGATTCAAAGAAAAATCACCAGTGCGCGATAAATAACAGATAATTCTAAAAAAAAAAAAATCCAATTTAAATAAAACTCCCAAATACGTAGACTACATATCCACAATGCAACATTGACTAACTAACGCTACGCCTTATATAACATCTATCAATACAATATCTTTTCAATCTTGACAAATGTCCATTTGCAGAAGCGTGTCAACACGCAGCATGAGCGCATTCGACAAGCAACTGCCACAGCCAGGGCCATTTTCTAAGGGGATTTTAATAGCTTTTTAGCACATAGTTAGAGAGCAGCGTCGAAAAACTATTGACTCGGCAATAGCGGAGTTCTTTGTCGATGAATTCAAACGCGCGAAGTGAGCTCCATCTGTACGGTCCGCTTTATGTCGGCGTCAGTGGCCCGAGATGCCGGTCCGAGGTAGCTCAGTATGACCGGCAGAAACAGGAGCCCGTGCAAGCCGCCGACGATCACAACACTCAAATACATTCGGAAGTAGAACATCTAAGGAAGGGAGAAGACGAACATGTCAACCTTGCGAACTTAAGGTTAGTCGAAAAGGATGACGACGTCACAGAAACAAAGGCTCGCACAGAAGAGACAACAACATAGTGCGTTAATGGGGTTAACCATCATGCTCGTTTGGATTAGGAAAAGGCGATTAGTCAGCGCAGTCAACAGCCAATGCCATCATTCAAACGCCAGCCGAGGCGGAATTCGACAAGAGATCTGCAAGACAGAAACGACGCAACTATGGTAGAAGCTGTCAAGAGCGACTTAACAGTAAGGAGTGAAGCACTAGCAGTGGCTGAGTTGACAGCCGTCTTCTCCTTCCCGAACTATCGCGCTAATTTGAGCACACGAGCATAGGAGATAACTATGCTTAATCATCTTACACACCAACAAGCAAATTATAGAAATTCCTAATTCATAAAAATCAACCAAAATAAAAATAAGTAGTGCCATCATGTAGTACGCTCCAATCCTTATCGTTTCTATTTTTTTATTTTAACAGAGGAAGGTCTTAAGATTCTTATAGCACAGCGTCAAAGCTGGGTCATTAAATGCAGAGACACATCGACACTTCCATACGTACGTACGTACGTATGTAGCATAATAACCGGGACAATCGTAAGTTTAGTAAAGCTGCTCAAAAACAACACCCTTTAGAGACTGCAAAATTTTTTTAGAGTAAAGCCATATAAAACTAAGCACATGCAGCAGGACAAGTGTTACTCTTGATCATCAAATTCATACTCAAATTTTCTTACGCATAACTGTGTCATCATTTGCATAAAATTAATTAATACTATCAACATACACAAGCAGAGACGCAGTTGCACGTCTGACACCTCCGGGTTACACAACAGCCACCAATTCGAAAAATAATGGTCCCTCACCTCAAATAGCTGAGACTTTGCGAAGGCCAGCACAGCAATACCAACAAACTTGGTAAAGGTAATGCCACTTAACACCTTAACAGAGAGAAATGTCAGGTCAACGACAAATATTCGATACGTAATTCTTATTTCGAAAACGTGACTCTAAAACGCATTAACTCCTAATATACTTCTGCACATAAATCCTGCAAACTACGCACCTGGAAAACATTTTAAAAACTTCCCTTCCGAGGACTACGAGTACGTGAATAAGAAAACATGAACAAAACATACCGAGCTTCCTACACGAGAAAGTGCGTCTCTTGATCGCTGCACTCTCGTTTCATATGGACTGGTACTGAAAGCACGAGCAACATGCGAGCAGAACTCCACTGATATACCAGTGGCCATAGTCAGGTTGACCAGAGATACAGCATTGAGGGAAATACCCCATAAATACATAATGCCCATTAGGTCGGTAACAATCATCGCCACAGTTAGGGATACGATGGATGCTATGCCAAAGTTAAAGCCCATCAATAGGAAGGTGACAAAAAATATAGCAGCAAGGCAGATCAAAAGATTGACCCAGGTGTCATGTACGATGGTGAGATACTGCTCATAGAACAGATAGAAAACACTGTACGCAAAAACTTCGTGACCAAGCTCACTGGACATGTTTTTTGCAAGCTCCCGCGAATACTTCAAGGCTGCTGTATACTCTTGTGAAGTTTTGCAAACAGTGTGGTAGGACATGAAGTACGTAGAGTTAACCAAGTGAGTACTGTAATACGGGGAGGAAGGAGGATTGAGCTTTACAGCACTTCCGTAACTTGGATGGCCTCCTTTAGCACAGATAGTGTTAGGGTTATCAGATAAGTACCACGGCAAAAAGTCTCTGAATTGCTGTTCATTTGGTCGCTGACCCATCTGAGTTTTGTTCAAGCAGCTGTGACAGATCCACGACGACGGGGCAGTGGAACTACAGAAGGTCAGTTCATCCGGAAACACTTTAAAGGGAACAGTGACATTGCGGCAAGTTACAAGCTCAGTACCATTAATAAACACCGAAGAGCAATTCGTTGAGATTCTGTTCTCCAACTTGTAGTCCAGGACTCTGCAACATGTCCCAGAAGGATCAGCCCAGGCGTAATAGTCATCTATCCAAGATGATGCGGGCAAAGCAATTTTCGAATAGCTACTGATCTCAGAGCTCACAAATACATCCCCAACAAGAGAGCGGTCGTTGCATCCAGCCCCACCGCACAGGCGGTTCTGGTTGGCCAGACCCGTGTAGTTATATCCTTCTTTCACAACAAAATAAACCGGGGCTCCAGTTTTGAGATAGTCATTCATGTTTTTAAAGTAATCAACCAGGAAGGAGTCGGTGGGCAAAGCAAGTCGCTGATCAAGACCAACATCAAGACGTGGGATGACACTGATACTTAGAGCCAGTAGGACAGAAAAAACAGTAATCTAAACAGAAATGGTTTAGTTCAGAATTCATGTCACATTCCACACATTATAAAGAAACACGAGGCATTGTTTCCCGATGCAGGGATCACTTAAACGCGAATTCAACTCCACTCATATGCATAGTTATATACCTCCAACAAAAGCAAAACAAACTTGAGCTTTAACAAGAAAAGATTGATCTGTGACTCACAATTAGAACCCGCATTTGCTTGAGCAATATAAACGGAGTAAAGAATTTCTTCATGAACTGAAACAAAACACCCCCAGGGAAGCACTCGTCCACAGCTTGCTCCGATTTGTCGATGCCAAAGCAGCAAAACATGTCAAAGCGGTTGCTGGTCTCACGCTTGAAATCAAGCGCCACAACAGCAACCAAGATTGTGATTTGCATGAAGAAGTTGAAGCCGACAGCTAATGATGCATACATGGAGAATGTGTTGACTGCAGGCATCGTAGACAGAGCTCCTGAAAAACAGCAAGCAAAAAAAAATTCAAAAGCGCGGGGACTGTAGAAAAGCTAAATATTTAATATATACTGACATCTAAAAATACAGAGCTTATAAAGCACTTTTGAACATAGCTGAAACTACAGAACTCACCAAAACCAAATGCCACAGCCTCTGAGAGCGAGGACAGCAACATGCTGGGACCAACCATTCCAAGAACCCTACCAACTTGCTGCGAAACTGATTCAGATGGCAATCGAATGTCTCGCTGAAGCGCTTGGACAAGAATAAATATATTGTCCACGCCAACTGCCAGCACGAGAAAGGGCACAACTTCGATTATAATTAGCGTGGCAGGAACGCGGAAGAAGGAGAACGTGCCCAAGGACGCCGTTACTGACAGCAAGACTATAAGAACGCCAACCAAGCCAACAACAATCTTTGCATCAACCTGAAAATAAAAAAAAGGATTAAAAATGTTAGGCATGGCAACACCATATAAACACTCACTTACAGTTGATCCTCAATTTAAAAACAGGCATATGTACTGTGATTTTCATCAGCCGGGATATAAATAATCACAGTTTGAATGGAAATCTTAAGCACAGATGCCCCTTGCACACCTAACTAAATTTGATAGGAAGCGTCCAACAAAGCAATATAAACAGGTTGACAAGCAAGGCAGCTCCAATAAATGGATGACAATAGGAACAGGGAATTTCAAACGTTCACACTTAAATGACTCAGCACTTCTGAAAGAAAAGCTTTTTAAAAACAACAACAAAACAACTTCCATTTAAACCACAATAACCCACCAGTATTCTCCTTATGGATCTAAACTGACCAAGGCCAACTGCAATATACGCAAACATTAACAGGTAACTAAGGAGAATTGTGGAGATATCAGAACTGCTTTCTCTGTCCAGCTCATCTTGTATAGACCTCTCACTAGAAAATGCCAGTGAAAGGTTGGTGTTAGATACAACTTTGCCAGCCTTGTACTTGTGAAGGAACTCAATGAACACCTAAAAATGACAAATCGAACAAGTCAATCAAGCTCGGTTGCAATTTACATCTTGTGCGAAGTGGAGAATGGCAAGAAAGTATCCAAAAATATTATGTGTAAGGTCATAAACAACTTCTGCCCTCCATAGAGGTAAATGAACCACATACTAACCTTTTCCCAAGCCTCTGCAGGCTTGTTTTTTGCCTTATCCTCATGGTTATTAACAACAAAAGTTATGATAAACGATTCAGCACTGCTGTAGTTGTCACCTTCAAAGCCTCCAAGCACAAGTTTTGGAGGAACGGGGGCACCAAACATGGACATGCATGGCATTTTAAGGTAATCTCCGTCAGACATACTAGACGGGTTTCTAGAATCAAAAGCCAAACGGTGAACAGGGCATTCTTAATACATGGATCATATAAATAACAAAGCAGAAACAATTTCTAATTTCATCATCAGGTTAAATAAAAAAACAAATAGTTACAAAAAATCTCATATTATGATTTCATTTTTAATTTTATCAGATGTGAGTAAAATAATATTTGTAACAAAAACATTAGCACAATTTTTTATTACAGAATGGATACTTCCTAATCACTGCACACAGTACTATACTAAACCACTTCAAAACGAATGCCACACTGCAATTTCTTCTCAGTACTTACTGTGTGCAGGCCAAGAAATGTGTGTGCCAATCAGCTGCCACAAAGACCCCTACATTTGTACCACAAGGGTCTGAAAATGAGTCAATACACTTCTCTACTTTCTCAACACTGTTCTGCCAGAATTGAGCAACGCTAAAGACTGTACAGTTGTTGTTATCGGGGGATAATGGTTGGAAGCAGATATCTTCCAAACGCACATCCTTTCCATTGTATACTGCAGTTAGACTCATTAACATGCTTTGCAAGGCTAGAACCTAAATGAAAAGTGGATCACAAGATCACAGTGATCTGAATCCTAGCAGTTTTAATGGACTTTACTTAATCGGAAAAACCTGTGATTAGAAATAACAGGAAAAGATTATAGATTTGTCAAAACAACTAGAAATAGAACAAAACGTACCTCTTCAATGTATTCCTTGTGAACAATACCAGAGAAATTAACTTGAGCACCCTGGTATATCTGATATTCCTCTGTGTAAGGACGTTTGGCTGTTATGATAACTTGCTCAGTTCGGTAGAAAGGTGAGAACTGCTCATCAAAATAATTTTTGTTTTGCCTAGCTTCGCTACCTGGTGCTGACCACAAATCCACAGGATCAGTCACAACTTTGAATTTGAGGAGTCCAAGAGAAAGTCCTGCCAATACCAGGAACGAAACAAAAATCACTGTCCATGGGTGATAAGCACACCAAGTTCCCCAGCGTTGAAATAATGTCTGCAGGAAGTACTCAAAAGCAATACCAGTGCGAACAATGCAACCCCGTTGTCTATCTTCTTCACCGTACAAAGCTTGCTTAGAATTTAGGGCAGAGGACTCGCCATCATTGACACTAGGGTCAGAGGCAAACTGGCACAATTTTCCGCTACGTGCAATAAGCCCAAGTCTTTTGCTACTTGCTTTGGCCATAACAGCAAGCAGGGCAAGAGACCAAAACAAGATCAACCACGCAAAAGTAGAAGCCCAAATGATGAAATAGTAGCGACAGATACCCAGGATCTTCTTACATTCAGTAGGGGCGGGAGGTGCTGGTGGTACCGGGCATGAACTTCTACAATCTTGACAACTGCACGCACTCAAATTCCTTCCTGTGTACAGGTCCACAAATTCTGAATTACATCCATGAATAGATATGTCCATGTTGGTAACGTTTTCTGGAAGGACCGTAGCATTAATGATTGGCGTTATTTGAAATGGGGCATTAGGAGGTTGACCTACAAAGTTTAGAAACTTTTCAGTGGTGCAGTCCTTGGCTGTTGTTCCACACATGTAGTCAAGCACCTTGCCATTGCTTCCAGGAAATACCACATCAACACATGAGTGAAATAGACCATTAGCGAAGTCACCAGTTAGGTAATAAATGGACATAGGAATAAAGTCATATTGATAGTCCAGGAAGGTGGACTGGTCTGGACTACATGTAAACTGGCACCACAAGTTGTAGAAATTACGCAAACAAGAGGGGCAACGGGAAAGAAGCTGCTGGGCTGTTTGAAGTTGGTCTTTTAAAGTACGAAGCTGCATCAAATCACAACATGATTTTGTGTTATTTCGTCCAGACAAAGTCAGGTGTGGGCAAGTTTCGTGCAGAATGTCGAAGGCTTCATCATTCTGCATAGGCTTAGCAGGTCCATTATACACACAATTAGGAGGCTTAGGAAATCCCTCTGCAGGGCACTGTCCATACATTACACAATATCCATTTCTTCGTATTGTTTCACTTGTCTCTTCAGCAACTTTCAAGCAGCATACCTAAAACAACATCAACTTCGTTAGCACGATGACGCCATGAAACGCCAGGCCGAAGACCAAGCCTAATTTCACGAATGCAAGTCGAAAAACCTCTGGAGATCATCCCAAGAATACTAATACTAATAAAAAATAAGCTTCAACAGTCGCAATATCATCTGCGCATAATCAAGGATCCGCATACGCTAAAATAAAAATACAAACCAATGCGCGTACCATCGCTAGTGACAAAACCAGTCCTAATAAGAAAGCATGCCACATTTCCATAAGCAAGATCGCCAGAAAACAGCTACAGAAGAATCTCCAGATTGCTTTTAATCGTGCGGTGCATAACTACTGAATCCGCCCAGAATTCTTTTCCGGTTTTAGGATGGCCTGGCAAGTCTTGCGACAAATCCAAGTGCGCCAAGGTTCAGAGGTTCAGACCCGCAAGGTGTTTGTACGTGCAGCAAGCAGTAGATTAGGGGGATAAACGATGGCACCACATTTTGCGCAGGTGACGTCGCGGCCTGAATAGAAGTGCGTCGATGAAATATGAATAGCTTCTGAAATTTCAATGGCCTGATACACGCTCAGCTCAATGTCCAGCCACTTCAGCTGAAGCTAAGTAATGAGGCCAGGTTTTCATTCATCTGAAAGGTCTCAATTTTCTTTTAATGTAAAAGAAAGATTAAAATTGTTACTGTGATGTCTTTTTGGGTCTCTAAAAGTAGTTTACGTGTTTCTACTGCGCGTTCAACTGATCGATGACTTCTCAATATTTTATAGTAGATTTTAATGGAATGACTATCTTATCTTTAAAATTAGGGACAGCAAACACTATGCTGAACACAGGAATATCAACTATTTTGGGTGTCGCGCAAACTAACGTTGGAATATGATGGTTTTAAAACAGTTACAAAACCAGGTAGATTCTAAATAATAGACTTCGGCAATAAAGGGAGTCGCTTGCAAGTTGGATGTCACTGTATTATATACTATACTATATACTGATTTGACATCACTGCACGCTGATGGCTAAAACCATAGTAGCGCCACCCGCGCAATATATTAAATCAGATAACTACTGTTTGAAATCACAGAAACCTGTGTTGAATCACGGGGGACAAAGCAATCAACCGAAAGTTGTTGTGCACTTTGATGAAGTTAGATCCGTGGTTTCCGATCCAAATCCGAGTGGTTTGCCCAGCTACCCGCTCTGATTCTCGACAAACTAAACTAGATATTTGCATCCCGTCAACAATATGAAATTAATTCCAGCAAAAATATATACAATGAATGCGACAACCTAACTTTATCTGTTAACATTAAATCTAGCATGTCAGGATACCCGGTAGCCAAATAATATTTAAAAAAAACTGCAGTCACGATTACTCAAGTGAACTGTACCTCGCCTTATACTGCAACTTCATTTGAACTGTTCAGGTCGCAACTCGTGACAAACTAATCTATTTTTACCTTTCTTGAATACATATATATCTATATATCTATATATCTATATATATACATAATACTGTACAATACAAAATACAAATACATATACTGTAATCATCCAAATATTAAGTTCACCTGTGAGATAGCGAAAGATGGCTTTTTCCCATTCCTAGAAACTTTTGTGGATAATGGTTGGTGAATTTAGGACCTTGACACGAGTATACCGGAAACCAACTTTTACTGGCTTGTATACGAATTTCTTAAGTTTTACTCTCTTCTCCTATAAAGTGGGTTCAATTCGCTGTCTTTTGCATAGAGCTTTTAACATATGCAGTTTATGGCAACTATTCAGTCAAGAGGTAGAAATTATTTACAAACTCTTGCAAAAGAATGGTTTTCCTCAAACATGAATATCTGCAGTGACGAGCTCGTTTATTAGAGAACAAAATTCACCCAGGACCATAAACAACCCAGGTATCAGGGAGAGAGGTTGCAAGTTTTTTTAAATTGCCTTTTATTGCGGGGGTTTCTAACCTTAACCAATCTCGGTTGAGTAGAATTACCAAGAAATTTTGTAAAAGGACTTACATAAATTGAATTTTCGTACCATTCAAGATAAGCTCCTATTTCTCAACGAAAAATGATCTGGCCGATATTCACAAGTCTCGAGTGGTATACCAATTCACGTGTGTTAAATGTAATTCCAAATACATTGGTCTAACGTGGTCTTTAAGGTGGTGTCTTCAATTTGATTAGCCTCGGCTAGGAGGACGCCTCTTTCTCTTAATGCAAACATTTGAAGCTCACTTATATATTGACAGTTTTTATTTGCATTTACTGAGAAAATACATCTTGAATCTTGAATCTTGAATCTAAATCTCTAACGAACGGAAACCTAGGGACAAGAATTTCCGAACATCTTAACGTGGACAAATGTACGACTGCTGTTACACAGCATCTTAAGTCATCTCCAAGCTCTAGGCAGGTTTGCAACAGCTCAAACTTTAAGATCATTGACCGTGGATCAAATGAGACCATTTTTCGGATCAAAGAGGCACTTTATATTTTAGATGAAAATGTTTCACTTGTTGTGTAAGAGCTGCATTAAGTTCGTTGTTGGTAGACGAAACCACCGCTGGTTCTGACCAATTACTTACATCATTTTAAGTGGTCGATCCATTTACTTACGCAGCAATTTTCTTTAATTTGTCCGCTTACGTTTCTATGGCAACCGTACTGATGAAAAACTGATGAAAACTGTAATGTGAAAAAACAGCAACCATCAATATTTTATGACACATTTGTTCGCCACCCCTTCCCGAAGACTCTTAATTAATGGAGATAGTTTAGCCTCCGTAATAGTGTGCCAACCTAACTCAATTCATACTTTTGCGAAGAATGCTTATTTTTAAGTTCACGATTTCATTGGTTAAAATCGTATCGTCCCACTTTGCTTAAAACGAGGTCATCGCTCTAGCAACGTTGTGGTTGGCCAAGATGGTACATGATGCACCGTACCTTGGACATGGTTGCCAAGCAAACACGCACCGCTGTGGCGAAATGGTTTATTGTAACCAATCGTGGTCCTAGTTCCCTGAAATCTTATCCTATGTCTTAAATTGGGCTTCAATGATTCTTCAAGGCAAATATTTTTTTTGAACGCTGATGATTAAGTGGAAGTAGAAAGTGGTGATCTCAATAACACCAGATTATAGGCCAATCATACGCTCTTGTATAATATACAATGTATATGTTGTATAAATATTTGTCTATGGAAATCTTTATTGTACCTTAAGGTTTCTGTTTAGGTTGATGTTGGTGACTTCAATCAGAAGTTCGATACAGGGCCATCCTTAATTTGTCGTTTTCCCGATGCAAAAGGCCTTGCAATGTGCAACTACTTCTACTGGAGCTAGCCAGATACTCTGTTCTACATGAACCAATGATCCAAAAGTGATAGACTATGCTTGCTAAGCTCACGCCCAGATATTATTGGAAGCTCAATTTATATGTGCAAGTTCTTTTCTAAGAACTTTTGCCCTGGCAGATCTTCAAAAATTGTTATTACCTGTAAGAGCTGATTCTGCTGATTGTGATTGCTAATGATATGTTAAAGTTATTTGATAAATGTTGTTTATGTTTTGCTTACGTTACATTATATGTCTGGCATTTTGCTTGTATTGGCCTGAAATTGTGTCACAGAATGTCAGACCTTTTTTTGTGGCAAAAATTTATTTTTAAGGTCTCTAATATCAGGTTTCATAAATTAAGTTTTGTTTGATATCATTGTGGGAAATTGCAAAGGGAATTAATAGTCTGATGGGAAGGTGGAGCACTTAGCTGTAGTGAAAGCTCACTGTGCTGCAATTTTCTGTAGACATCATATGTTCATTTAATTTCTTATCAGCAAATGTACATCTGTTTGTAAGTACATGTGCTATTTATCAAATGCCTGCATTCAAATATTATACCCTGGGTTGTTTCAATGAATTTTGGAAAAATATGGTCTGATCTCTGTACTGCAAGTACAAACATAATTGCATTGGTCATTCAACATAGTTGTATTGGTCATTCACATATTCATTCATGTGCCAAAAAAATTGTAACTGGACAAAAGCGTTCGTCCGTAGATCCCGTATTTTAATGATATTAGCCTTATCTGAAGGTTTTCTCTACTCTGGGTCATCATTTTACATTAAAATCATGTTTGATTTGGATGTGTCTAGTTTGGATGGTGTATTTTGTCCCTTTGTTATTAGCAGATACTAGTAAGTTCAGATCATATCACTTCTGCCTTCTGGACTGCCATACTGCTTTAGAATGTCTGAGAAGATGCGTAAGGTAAGCCTATTCATATGTAGGTATCATTTGGTACATTCTGGGGTCATGATAATCATATTTACGTGTATAAATCAGTACATCTTTGTAGATGTACATCTGTTCAGTAAATGTTTGCTGTTTGAAAGCACATGATAAATGATGCTTGATTTTTATAGTACCAGCCACGACATTTGCATTCTGTGACAGACAAGAACGCACAGTGAGTTAGCTCCTTTTCTTCTATAAAATTTCACAGAATGCATAAATATATTGTGCTGAATAAAAGAAAAGCTGTGCAAGGGGGAGCTTATGTATATATGTATATATATATATATATGTTTAT
>QQSS02199619.1:0-12278 GCA_003687565.2 Craspedacusta sowerbii
TAAGAGACAAACAATATTACTATTCTGTTGCACGAAACAGTACTGGTCAGTCCAATCATCGTTAAATTGTCGATTTTATGCATCAACTTTTCTTTTTCGCTTACCTGCCATATTTACATTAAAATCAACAATGCGGCAAACTTTCCGTATGCCCGGTATGGTGTTTAGTGGTGTGCGCAACCGCAAAATATCTACTGGTGTGTAATAAATCAAACAAATAATTAATTACGGTACGTTTTAAATCACGGTATTTTCTGTCCTAAATTACGAAATTACCGTAGCCGATATAATCGAATTAGTACTCGGTACGCAACCAATAACGCTCCATATCTGAAAAATTTGAAAAAAAAAAAACATTAAAATTTTTCTGGCACTTAGCGGGCTACTTCAAGACCATTTGGCCCGCGGGCCGGAGTTTGTGCACCCCTGTTTTACATGATTCCGAATAATGATGGGAAACCAATCGCCCATGTATCAACAACGAAGCACTGCGGAACTATGTACAATTCTAGGAGACTTATGCGATCGCTCTCAACGTTTAGAAGTCTCGACAATACTAGTACGGCCGAAAGTCAATGCAAGTCATGGATAATTAACATGCGATTAATAATCCTGTCCCACGAGAAGCTACGTCCGGATCGGACATCAGCCCAGCTGCAGCGAAAACCTTCAACCGAAGAGAAGCTTACCAACCTGGTGGATTATTGAGACTCCCGCCGCGAACTGTCAGTGTTGAAGTGAAGTTGATAAACTCAATATCGACGAACATGTACAGGAAAAGCAAAAAAAAATTAGGAGCTCAGCGTGGGACGGCAAGACAAGTGCTGCATTATTTATGCCTTTCGACGCAGTTTCGAGACTTTGCCAGAATTGGGTCCATTCAGGCGCGTCTTCAAAAGTCATTTAACCAGAAACTTAGAAAGTTCCACAGCAAGATGATCTGAAAGAGCTGCATCAGCAGAACTTCGGGGCATCGAAAAGGGAGCGTGCGCGAGACCCCTTGTGGGCTGGGGTCAAATCTAGTCAAGAATAGCCAATTTCAAGCACCAGACCACATGCGCCAAGAGCGATAGTTTATCCTTAGGTACATTCCGCAAAAGGCCTGGGATAGGAACCATGCGGATTATTCGACCTGTTCACGGACTTTATCAGGCGATCCTTGTCGATGCGAGAACCCAAAGGATTCGAAATAAAGATAACGCTTGGCACATGGTTACAAGTTAATGGACGTTAGCGTTGGATTCGTAAAACAAAACGTTTCTTTTAAAATCCTGTACAGGATTTAAGTCTAGAACTTAACGCGATCGTGATATGTTGAAAAGACTAGTGTTAAATAGCGCTAAATAATGAACAGCACTCAATATAAATCAGTGGCTGTCATGTATCACATCATATACCTGCACCTGGCAGAAATAAATACATTACCAAACAACAATGATCAGATAACAATTTCAAACAAATCTTAAACAAACACACTTTTTGCTTGTACCATAACTTCATGTTCATCCAATACCTAAATAGAAATATATATAGCAATACATGGAATCATCAAGTATAAAGAAGCATTAACTACAAAGCATACTGCAACGAATGCATCATATTATTCCTTCACAGGATCAGACAACTGCTAAACAATTGAACCAATTTAGGACAACTGTTTGCAGCAATTAGATAAATGCAGTTTCCAAATAACTTCAACTTATGTAGTAATAGGTATTCATATAGTTGCATTCTAATGGAAAGCTTAACAGAATAATGTGCAAAATGTGCCAGGTAGTGCTCGTGCCTATCAAAATCACTGTTATTAGGAGCTCCTTGATTTTAAATCACAAGGGGTATGGGGGAGTTCTTTTGGTATAACAGGAGAGCTCTTGCAGCAAAAACTTATACTTGGTTAATGGTTTGGTTCTCTTGTTAAACATTGAGAAGAATATCTTAATCAAATAGATAATTCAAGAGATAAGCCTGACACAAGCTGTTTAAAGTGACTGGCAGCTCAAAAACAATAACCTTGAAGTGAAGGAGTTCAGCACAGTCCAGTAACTGGCATCTGCTATCAGCTACCCAAAAAACTTAATGGGAACTTAATGCTACTTTGAAACTGAATGACCAACTTACAAAGCCTTTATGAGCCAGTCGTAAAGCATATCCTCCTATAGTGTCATGCCAGCCACATAATGCGTGGTTTTACAGCCAGCTCTAATCTTAAACCATGTAAGATCAATCAAGAGCGAATACCTTCTCCATGAAAATAGGGGCTTACAATCACTGCAGTGCAAAGCAACTACAAATTAGCCATGAGAGGCATGAAATGAAGCTGCAGGATGTGGGGCTAAGTGAGATTGTTATCTGTGAGAGCTTTTCTTTATGCGCAAGCGAGGGTAAGAATGCAAGACTTCTACTTTTAACCATGTTTCACCCTTACCGTTCTGCGTACTCCCCAAGAGCCTCCAATAGCTTCCTCCTAGCGGTTTCCACATCAACCATTGTATTAAACCCTAACACTGCAATATGCAAAAACACATAAATAAATGAAAATAAAATACACACAAATATCCTATATACAAACAAAACAATATGTAAGGCAAAGAGATACTATTGCGGGAAGGAAAGGAAATTGATCCATATACATATTTTTCCATATTAAAATTTTTCCATCCCAGAATGCTTTTATGTGCCCATAGATTGTCATTTCATATTATAGATGAAGTCAATGAAGCATTCTGATAAGAGTTACGAAGACACATACTGCATAATGTCACTGTTAAACATATGCTTCAATCAAATAGTTGCTGAGCTTTTGCATAATGTCTCCCTAAACATCCAAAATTCAATTGGGAGAGCAAAGCTCTTTGAACAGGTAACAAACACAACTTTTACTTGTCTTTTATCAAACACATGCATCAGATGACCTCACCCTGATTATTTCCTACCACATTAGTCTTCCACCATTTTCTCTTTGGCAGCAAAACGCTATGGAATAGCAGTGAGTGCAAAATTCTCCACATTACACCACTGAAAAATGGACAAGTGCTACCAAACACATGTAACGACAAATTTAGGGGGCAGAGGCGACCTCACTCAGCGATTTAGGAGTTCGCTACTGGTGGTGGCCGTGTAATTTTTAGGAAGGCCACTAGCTTCTTGCCCAGCTTTCTTGAATAGATGTGCTGGTGGAGGTTAACCGTGGTGCAGCATGGGGAAGCAAAGGATTGGTTCAGCACAGAGGATTTCTCCGGCAATTAAATGGCCCAAGCACCTCTGAGGTCTTGTGCACTGCTGATAACAACAGCAACAACAGCAAAAGAATTTATTTGCACTAGTCACACACGTCCTTAAATATACATAGCATAACATAGGTTTCGTGAAAAGGGGAGGAGATCAGTAAGTCGGCATTGCCTATTCTAGTAGTGACCACCATGCTTTACGACCTATCCATACTCACTTTATTTGATTATACCAACATCTTGTGACTAAACAACACTATCATGACATAAAACAAACGAGTAAGCATACGAAATATAAGAGGCAAAGCTTGTGTGACTACTTTTTACCCAACCCCTTCAGAGATGATAATTATCAAAGTTTTAGCGTCCAAATTTTGCTAGGAAGATTTGAGAGTGATTACAAATACTTTGGACACGTGCTCAGATTTTAGATAAAAAAGAGAACCAATTCTAATCAAATAAAAATTTATTAAATAAGTGTCTGCCATAAAAACCTACTATTAACACAACAACACAAAATCAAAACGGCAATGTAAAATAGTTTACTAACATTAATATATACCAGACTGACATGAAAAATTAAAGAAAATGAGATGTCGCAGTACCAAAATATAAGAAAGGCAAAAAGTAGAAGAGACCAAGCAAGTATCGCAAGATGTCAGATAACAAGGTGGGAACCATCTAGGTCATACATGTCACCTAGTGATAGAAAACGTCTGCCAACTCAAAGGTGAAGATCCATCAATCGCATATGTACCGACACCAATTAAACCAATTCATAGCGAATCCTACCACATCATATGTAGCTGCGTGATAAGGCCACTACTAGGGTAGGCGAAAGTGTAGATAAATCAAGCAAGGAGGAGACGTAACAAGAACCCCTAGCAAGTCAATCCTTGCGCCAATCAACAAGGCCTGTTTAAACAAATTCATGAATGATTCCACCTAACTTGTCAGATAATTGTCAAATATTTGTCGCAATTATTAACAATCCTTCGGTGTTCGCAGTGTCATTACATTAAGTTTGCTTTGTTAATGTCGATTAAAGTGCGGCATAGGAGGATCTAGCGAACCAAAATGTTTGAGGAAAGCTGTTTCTGTTTTTGTTTAGTTGTTACGCTATTTATCACCTGAATAGCCTCATCCTTGATTGATTCACTCTTATAGTTGGTGACCACTTGAAGACTGGCTACATAACAGAGACGGACAGTAAACTCCATCTGAACATCCCGTTGCGCAAAGAAACAGCCCGGGCGTCACGAGAAACACCCACGGCGTCACAAAGAAACACCCAGGTTGACGAAGTTGACGTTGACGTCAACGGGTTGACGAAGTAGAGCCAAGGACGGCGATCGGGCTTTGCATTTTAGCCTATTTAGCGGAGGCGCAATCAAACACAAATTTTCTGCATAGTGTTCCTGTAATTTGGAGTTAAAAGTGCTTTCCCACCTCATATTTATGGAGGTTCTGCTTTATCCACTGAACTATGCTAGTGATTGTGAAATAGTTGAGAATTTTTCAAAATTATCTCGGTTTAATGTTTTTTGGAGAAGTGTTATGATCTCAGTCTGTTCCTTTTTTGTGCAGTTTCTGTTCGCTAATGCTTTTAATTAAATGGATATTGCACAATTCCAATCCAGGCGTTATATAAATATAGGAAATTCGTATTGTTTGAGTCATTATGGTAGCAGAACAACTTAGAGCATGTATTTCAAGTGATGATGTGGTACCTTTGTGGATGAAAGTTGCTGATGATGCAACTACTTTATGGAAACCGATTGCACTGACCTATGTTGACTATCCTGAAGGTATGGAACAATCAGTTAACTTGCTGCCATTTCCATGCTGCCATGTAAATTGTTTGTCATCCCAGCTACAGGTACTTGTGTCGATGTGCAGGCTCTAATGGCTCCTTATTTTGCTTTACTGTAGGAAATGTTAAAGGATTGCGGATCTGTTAACATGTAGCTTTGCATAATATGAGGAGATATGTAAACCCAGTAATTCCCTTGAGTGGAATCGTGTAGTGGAATTTTACTAACTAACGGCAAGCCCTGATCGCACATTAAAATCCCAACTTAAAAACATAATTCTAACAAGAATTACATTAATTACATGCATATGTGTATATTCTGTAATATTCATTTAGTTACCAAAATTGCCCATATGGGTGAAAACAGCACGCAACTTTTAAATTTTTACATGTCTAGAGCACCATTTCTTTATCAGGAAAAATATGAGCTTTTCCAAAGACCAATCATTTGTGCGGGCAGCGTTATGGCTTCTTGGTAACACAGACTAAATATTCATCCTCGTAAAGTAAGTACCATCGTTTACATGTGGCCTGCCAGGTCCCAACCAAAGAGTAGCAGCAAGTTCTCAAGGTCACAAGTAATTGAAATATTTTCCTGTGCTACATCAATAACTATATTTTTGTGCAATGGGCTCTCAGTTAGAACCCACAGTTGCAAAAATTTTATGGTTCATTTCTAAATGTGGCTTATTAAAGCACTGTATATTAAAGCAGAAGAACTTCTCTAAACGGAAAGGCACTGCAACGTTTTTCTGATTAGTGTGGTAATGTTGACTGATTTTTGCATTCATCTCTTTGTACTTTGCTTTTGTTGGTTGGGACCTGGTTGACAACTTGTGTATCAATGAGCAGTTGTATACTGTGTTGCCATGAAGCCCTATTGCTGCTTATATATGTGTAACATTAGTATTTTCCTGATGAAGATCTTACAGGTCGCTTGTCACCAAATTGGTAACTATTTTGAGAAGAAAAACAACTTGTTTTAATATGACGGACATGTTTTCACAAATCATTGTCATTTTCAACTTAAGCAAACAGACTTGGCAAGGATATTTGTACAAAATAGGCGTGAATACACCAATCTTTTGTGGATCAAACACTAAAGAACCACTCGCACGATACATGCAATGCGCACAAAGAAATAAATAATTTTAACAGTAACTGATATTAACTTGACAATTAATGTAACTGTTATGGTACTATGGCAGCAAGGTTAGCTAGGAAAATAGTAAAGAAAGAAGAAGATAGTCAGGTGGAGTAGAGACATCCCAGACAGATAAGCTTATAGTCATGTGGTTAACTCAGGGTGTTAAGGTTAGGACGTGATCTAAAAAGGAAAAACCTAGTCTGACCCGTACATTCTTGCAATCACTTTACCACAAATGCTTTCGTATATACAAGGCTTAGTTCTTTCCTAAAGACTCTTTTACCCGGAGGTTTCTCTCATGTAACTGGTGTTACAGCCAGCGCAATTAAGTTTTTAGATAGCACAGGAACTAAAGCTCCTTAGTACATAAGTAAGATGACATGTTAAATCAGGTAAAGTAGTTCTAATGTTAACTGCTTACAAAGCATATTTACAATACAACTGACTTTTTTGTTAGGAACAACAGATTTCTAACTCTGCTATTTCTAGTATTCTTGGGGAGTGCTCTTACAGACATGGTGACCTTAGGGAATATGGCTATTGGCCATTATTCCAGTGGTACATGAAAGGATATCTGTTCAATTCGATTATGTCATCAAGTTCAAGTAGCTGTGTTTGCTCAAATAGGTTCGAGGTTGAGCCGTGGAAGTCGGAGAGGGTTATGATTAGGAGAGTCCGTTTTTGTATATGGTATAACCTTTTAAATGATGATCTCCTTGCAAAAACCCAGACTAGACATCCGCATGAGAGATGAGATTGGAAGAGACTAAAGTACTAGGCTTTAAGAGTTTTTAGCGGTACGAAGTGGGGAACCTTTGATCAGATTGCTGCAATTTTGTTAACTTGGAAAGTTCAATGATGTGGGTTTTCCAGGTCAAAGATGTGCTCATTAATTCTCCCAAGTAATTGACCTCTTGGACCAAAGTATCTTTGTGCTACCGAAAGAGGTCCTGGGGGTAAGTCAGCCAGTTTACTAGGAGGGTTAAAAAGAACAAGGTTGGTTTTCTGAGTATTTAGAGAAAGACTGTTAGCGCAGAGCCTGTCCAAAAGATTCTCTACGTCCTTGGAATAGTTTTTAGCGACGAATGACATAGCAGGATGTTAGTGTTGTCGACAAAGTGACGAGGTACCAAATTGGTTAAGCAGTACCGCAGGTTATTATGTACAGCAAGAAGAGCCAATTCAGGTAACTTGTTTCTGATTAAGATATCGGTAACCTTATTATTGTCGGCTTGAAATCCGAGGCCTGAACTGTTAATTTTGTATATGCGGTCCATTAGGGTATTGATCAAACCAAGCTTATAAGTTAATGTACAATTATAGCTATTAAAATTTAGCATCAGACCCGAGAATATTTTCTTACGAAAAAAGAGATGTAAAGGAGTTTATACCATTAAAAGGATCGACTAAGACATCCGAAACCGCTGTTATCCGGCCACCCTATGTCCCCCCGCGAATTGAATGTTCGGATGTCTAGAGTTCACGTAGTCCTAAAAGCGATAGCTTTCTGCCTACAAATGTCGGTTGTCTATGGATTCCAACCTTGGCTGTGAGGTGACTAAATCGATGCTTTATAAAGTTTGACTGCTTGGAACCCTTAGAAGGTATGACAAGCCGAACGGGTTTTTTGGCTGGCTTGAATAGAAGACATTTCTTCTTCAAGCGTACAATCTTTGGAAACCTTTGTCTTCATGAACTCATTAAAGACTAAATTAAAAAAAGCCCGAGGATATTGCAGACCAAAAGAACGTCCCATTGGTGGTCCATTTCCTTTAAGATTCTGTGGCAATCTGAGTTGTTATTGTATGCTCGATGCAGCATTGTTTTAACCAAGCATTTCTTGTGTTTTATGTCGACGAAGTTGTTACGGTTGAGCAAAAGGCCGGAGTCGGTATAGCATAAGCATAAGCGATCATTTTCAATGGAGACGGTCATACCACAAAAAGGAACAAAGTTCCTTTCTGCAATTTCCTTGGTCATTTGCAAAGTTTTTGAGGACTGCAGAAAACGTAGTGGCTTCGTCGATGCTAGACATGATCGTTAATGTATCATCCACAAAACGCCAGTAAAAGGAAGGACGATGGTTTTCGGCGAGCAGTCTTTCTTCTACGGATCTCAAAGGAATTAGCCATCAATGGCCTAAGAGGTGATCCCATATCAACACCATCGAATTGTTCGTATAAAGGGCCAGCGAGAATGAAGAGTTGACTTTTTTGTAGCAAGCAGAAGTAGCTTTCGAAGGTCTTCTTTCTCAGTCTTGACTTGGTACGTTGCATTGAACCAGTTGTTGGTAAATGCCTTGTCCAGGATATAGTGAATGGTTTCTTCGAGTGGGACATCGGTAAATATGGTCGTGACGTCATATGAGACAATAATATTGCCATGTTTAACAGATCTGGTGCTAAGCTTCTCTCCAGCAAAGTTTGCGATATCAGCTATAGCAAACTGGCTTTTGGCGAGAGGCTTGAGGAGCTCCTCCAGTAGCTTTGCCAAGTTGTAATGGTACGTACCACTTGCTGACGAAACTGGTCTCATACATAGCTTCTCTTTATGTGTTTTTGGTAGGGCGTAGAGGTGGGCCTATCTAGAGCTGGACTGTTCTGCTTTTTCATTTAGAGATTCAGGAAGAATGATTTTGATTGGTGAATTAAGCCTCTTTTCGCGTTCAAGCAAGAGATAGAATTGTTTCGACGTTCGACGTTCGACCTTTAAATTTAGGACGGCGATTGCTGATTGGCCTTAACTTTGACGTATCATAAACTGATGCTTCTTTAAGTTTCTCCAAATAGTCTTCGTTGTTCATAATTGCCACTCCAGATCCCATGTCTGGATTGGTGATGACAATATCTTTTTGCATTCTGGGTTGACCAACGGCCCCCGAGAGCTCTTGTCTGCCCGTCTACTTTCATAGATGCATGTTCAATGGCAGTTGATTTAAGATAGCAACAAAAGGTCTCATATCCTCACTAACTTTGTCCTCGAGTAACCAGTAACTGCGTACAAGAGAGGTGAACACATCTTGCCCATCTTTACTTTCGTGAAATGCGAAATCGAGTCCTCCGCAAATAGCCAGCTTTTGGAAGAAAGATTTTTTACATGTTTATTAACATCAAATTTGGGTTGGATTAATCGTGACAACGTTTTAGTGTGAGTATCCCTTGAATGAGCCTTGTGTTTCCTGTGGAGTTTGCTAATGGGAGTTAATGAGCAAAGGTGCATGAAAAAAGATGTTTTATCTTTCAATTGCGTCAGGTTCTCGCATGCCTCATTCCCCAAAATTCTGGACAGGGCGATTTTTTGCGGATTTCTTCACATAACATGCTTTCCTCAAAATGACATGAAGCTCCACGCCATCGTTTTCTTTTTTCGTTCTCTACTCTGGAGAAGATTGGCGTGACTCCGAAACTTAGACACGAGCTCATGCTGCTGACAGGCAAGTTGGAAAGTTTCAATATCTCTGAACTGCTTCAGCAAGTTGTTGCTCTTCATATTTTCACAATGCTTATTTAATTACGCTTTTTAAATAGGTCTAAACCGGTTTATTATTGCAATATAATTACGCAAAGGCTTATTTCAAACACTGGTACAAAGAAGCATTATGTGGACCTATTGTCATTATAAGCTAATTATTCACAAAGTAATAGTATTAAACAATGACTGCCCCTGTAGAACAGAGACTCACCATGGTGAACACTGGGGACATTCTCAGTTGAGTGATCAGGTCTTCCATTCTTGTGTGTTAACTACTATATTTACAATGTTTATTTATTAATATCTAAATAATATATAAATGTCTATCTAAATAAAAGAATGTGTTTAAATAAAAGGTTATTATCACAGAATAGGTAACTGCTGACTGGGTTCAACAGGCAGCGAAAAGTTAACTGGGAGAATACAAATATCCCATGTAGTTAACGTTTGAGTAAGCCATTAAAATTTCAGCCTACTAATTTTGAGGTATTGTGCTTCATCTGGTTCAATAAGGATGAGCATCTTAGCATTTTGACTTTTGCTAGACAGTCTTTTAGTAAGAACAAGAGGAAGACAGAAAGTATAGATCTAGATAGAAAGAGTAAGAGCTAGATGGTAAAGTTGGGCGTTAAGGTTAAGCTTTAGCCATTGAATAAACATGGCCTCCTTCAGTTTCCGCTGAAAATCCATCGGGTTTTCATCTAAAACAGAAAAACAAAGATCAGAACACTTACGCTTACAATCATCACTCGCTTGTAAGTGTTTGTAAGTATGCGAGGACTTATCTTTTCCCAAGTGTTCATCAATCCGAGTTTACAGATGTATGGAGGATTTCTACGATGTAGCAGGCATTACGGCCAGCACAAACATATTTAACGTAAAGTTTCCGTAACGTAAAGTTTTCTTATAAGTAGTTCTTGGTTACGCAGGTGATGTAAAAGATTTAGTAGGATTGCAACTCGAACTCTATGACCCTATGTTGCGTATGATATGACGTAATAGATGACTGCCGGGATAGCAGGAAATTTGTCAGACCTATCCAATGCACAACATCGTTTACATACATACTCAGAGGCTAATCTATTTCAATCTTAATGTCAATATAATTGTGAGTGTAAATAATTTTCAGGTATATGAGGGATGTTTTCAATATCAGTTCTTTTAATAAATTGCATAATATGATTGAAAGAGCTCATTGATTTGAATGCATTCCATGCCTAATGCCAAAGAATATAGGTAACAGGTAGAGTCTTTAAAAGCTTTTAATAACCGAAGCTAAAAGGAGTAGTAATCTTGGAAGATGGACCATATTGCTCTTTCCTTTCAGGTGATTTGCTTGGAAAGATTCTTGCGTGGAGCAGCCTGCTACCGATTTTCGTTGTTGTTGCCTTCGTTACTCTTATTTTGTTTCGCCGAGAGTTACATACGGTACGTGAGTATAAGTAGTATTTTCTCTGGACCCCTAGCAAATGCACGTGTGTGTTCTTCATTTGGAGATAACAAATCTTTCTACTATTATTGCAAGCATGTGATTTTATGTGAACATGAACAATTTTTTCGTGTTAGACTGGTGTTCCAAATGGTTATTGGCATTACTTTTTTCAGATTGCATTCTTCTGTGGAATTCTTTTGAATGAACTGCTTAATCAAGTTCTCAAGCACACATTTAAACTGCCTCGGCCTTGCAGACGTAAGATCATGTTGTCAGTTGCATATTGGCTATGTATGTTTTTCTTTTGAAGTAGAATTTTTGTTCATCAAGTTTTCCATTATCAATCGCTTGTCAGGGCTCTGCCTCCATCTTAACGTTGTCTGGTTCTACTTTTGTATTTTGTTTTTATTTATTCGCTTTATTTTTGTTGGCATTCCACAATCTTTCAACAATATCTTGAATTCTAAGTAAAGGTTTCTTCCAAGCTCTGCTTTTCATCTAACCAAAGTTCAATTGGCCTTTTTTGACGGCAGACTACCGATTCTTAGTAGGGATGTTATAAATGGATAAATATATTTGCCTGTTTAGTAGAGCAAAATAACGCAGTATCCTCTTCTCTACTCTGGCCGAGAGCTGGTGGTTTCTGGTGCCCAATTCGTCAACAAGTGATCCAAGTGCATCTCTTAAGTTCCTGGGTCTAATAACTCCTGTCCTGAAGTGTTAAACCTGGCCCGGTCTTGTTAAAATCTAATCATGGGTTCACAGTTCCATTGTAGTGACTATGTGTCTCTTCGCTATTGTCACTGCTGCTTTGCTAATGCTAGTCACTTATCCTGTTAGCTTCAAACCAGTAACCAGTCTATAGTTAAGGTAATGCTTTTGCCTGGCTAATGCTTTTGCCTGGCTAATGCTTTTGGCGTACTATGGCACTGCATGCGGCGCTCCAGGCCGGTGTGGCGGTACCTATACTTGGCTGTAAGCCAGCACTTGCCTTAGAGCTATGATTCTATGTACAGTAAAGTCTGCGTGGGGCTCCTGTGACAGTTTATTATTGTTATTATGTTTATTTTTATAATAATAATAAAAATTGTCCTTACTATTATTATAATTAATTATTATTATTATTATTATTATTATTATTATTATTATTATTATGGCCGCGTGGCCGAGCGGGTTAAGCTCCCGCAC